>CM072681.1:27005247-27050247 GCA_036884735.1 Huso huso
TAAATGATTACTTTTCACAGGTTTTTACAAAGGAGGACACGGACAACATGCCCAACATGTCGACCTGTTCCTATCCAATTTTAAATAACTTTAGCATAACAGAGGCAGAAGTGTTAAAGGACTCTTAAAATAAACAAATCCCCTGGGCCAGATGAGATCCTCCCAATAGTACTCAAAGAAATGAGAGAAGTTATTTACAAACCGCTAACCAAGATCATGCAACAGTCTCTTGACACAGGGGTTGTACCGACAGACAAACTGAAAATAGCAAACGTAATACCGATCCACAAAAAGGGAGACAAAACCGAACCAGGTAACTACAGACCAGTAAGCCTGACTTCTATTATATGTAAACTTATGGAAACTATAATAAGATCAAAAATGGAAAATTACCTATATGGTAACAATATCCTGGGAGACAGCCAGCATGGTTTTAGGAAAGGGAGATCATGTCTAACTAACCTACTTGACTTTTTTGAGGATGCAACATTGAAAATGGATAACTGCAAAGCATACGACATGGTCTATTTAGATTTCCAGAAAGCTTTTGACAAAGTCCCGCATAAAAGATTACTTCTCAAACTGAACGCAGTAGGGATTCAAGGAAATGCATGCACATGGATTAGGGAGTGGTCAACAGGTAGAAAACAGAAAGTACTGATTAGAGGAGAAACCTCAAAATGGAGCGAGGTAACCAGGGGAGTACCACAGGGATCAGTATTAGGTCCTCTGCTATTCCTAATCTACATTAATGATTTAGATTCTGGTATAGTAAGCAAACTCGTTAAATTTGCAGACGACACAAAAATAGGAGGAGTGGCAAACACTGTTGAAGCAGCAAAGGTCATTCAAAATGATCTAGACAGCATTCAGAATTGGGCAGACACATGGCAAATGAAATTTAATAGAGAAAAGTGTAAAGTATTGCATGCGGGAAATAAAAATGTACATTATAAATATCATATTGGAGATAGTGAAATTGAAGAAGGGAACTATGAAAAAGACCCAGGAGTTTATGTTGACTCAGAAATGTCTTCATCTAGACAATGTGGGGAAGCTATAAAAAAGGCTAACAAGGTGCTCGGATATATTGTGAGAAGTGTTGAATTTAAATCAAGGGAAGTAATGTTAAAACTCTACAATGCATTAGTAAGACCTCACCTAGAATATTGTGTTCAGTTCTGGTCACCTCGTTACAAAAAGGATATTGCTGCCCTAGAAAGAGTGCAAAGAAGAGCAACCAGAATTATCCCAGGTTTAAAAGGCATGTCGTATGCAGACAGGCTAAAAGAATTGAATCTATTCAGTCTTGAAGAAAGAAGACTACGCGGCGATCTGATTCAAGCATTCAAAATCCTAAAAGGTATAGACAATGTCAACCCGGGGACTTCTTTTGCTTGAAAAAAAAAAAAAAGGACCAGGGGTCACAAATGGAGATTAGATAAAGGGGCATTCAGAACAGAAAATAGGAGGCACTTTTTTACACAGAGAATTGTGAGGGTCTGGAACCAACTCCCCAGTAATGTTGTTGAAGCTGACACCCTGGGATCCTTCAAGAAGCTGCTTGATGAGATTCTGGGATCAATAAGCTACTAAAACCAAACGAGCAAGATGGGCTGAATGGCCTCCTCTCGTTTGTAAACCCCGGCGGCCACGACAAAGCCCAATAATAAACCCCCCCAGATAACTCCACAATCACACTCCACACCCTTGCTCACAATATCCAGCCATTCAGTAATTGCTCACTCCCTTCCTGGCCGAACAACCAACAATAGCCCCCAACACAACCCTGCCCAAAACACCTCCTCCTGTTACATTAGTAAATGTGCTCCCTCTGTGCACAGTATATTATAGGCTACAGTGTAATTATTAGACTAACTGTCATGCACTTGGCTAAGAATGACATAAGAAAAGAGCGAGAGTCGAGAGTTAAAAATGTGAATTAGCTAGGTATTCGATGAAGCTTGGGTAAGGTCCCAGTGGTTAAAGACAAAGGCTTCATACCCAGGGCCGCCGAGAGCCGTCATGGGCCACGGGGAAGGATTGGTATGTCCCGCTGCCCCCCCTCCATGGTACTACATTCATCCGACTTTGTAGTATACTGTAGTCTAAACCAAGCTTCTAAACAAAGCAATGATACTTGCAATCTTAGCAGTGTCTGAGGAAGATCATTTCAACCGATACATTATTTTGATCATGGGTTTGAAGGAAACTGTCAACGATGCCTAGAAGTTTCAATATCTCAATTAAAATCTGCAGCAGGATAGTTTACTTTTTCTCAAAGAAATGGTTTAAGTAATTTACAGTATTAAACTTTTTTTTTAGGCAAGTGAATAAATATTTTTGTACAAACTCCACGTGTAATAGTCACTAATCGGAAGCTTACTTAACATCAAATAACATACGTTTTTAGCATAAACTACATTTTAATGGTGTTGCTATACACTATTTTATTTATCCCGTGCAAAAATAAACCACTCATCTCTGCTCTTAACCAATAGCCTGTATTGGTAAATTTGTATTTTAAGCAATACCGATCATTCTCTAATTGTGTTTACCACCAGGTGAAGAAAGTACTTTAGTTTACACAATACCATTTTTCTAACAAACTGCTGCATCACGTTGTTTTGAGCAAATTATAGATCTTAATAAATAATTCATACTGTGGTAAATATTGTGTAACTGTAGGGTTCTTTTAAAGTTTTTAAAAGTCTAAAAAAACAAAAAAACCCACAATATTGCTATGCCTTTTTTCAGCTTTTTGGTGTAGTAAAATATGAAATGCGAAAGTTCAAATCATTGTGTGAAAGGAAGTGTTTGACAGTGCCTGGATACACAGTCATTACACAACAGAAGCACTTTGGCTCGGTGTGCAGTACGGCAGTTTTTCTTTTTAATGTGGTGGGAACAAAGAGTCTTGTGCAGGGCTAGTTTTAAAATATCTTATAGGAATATATATATAGGAATATATATATATATATATATATATATATATATATATATATATATATATATAATAAAAAATCCCCCTTCATCAGGGACCCGCTTCGAGGCGTTGGGCCCCGGGGAAATTTCCCTATCCTCTCGGTGGGCCTGTTCATACCAGGTGGTTCCCGGTTCAAATCCCAACTCGCACTGTGTGTGACCCAGAGCAAATCACTTTGTCTCCTTGAGACGTAAAACCAAGGTCCTATTGGAGGTGACTGTGATGCATAGTTTACCCCTAGTCTCTGGAAGTCGCTTTGGATAGAAGCATCTGCTAAAATGACTAATTAATAATAATGAATTATTAAGAGGCAAAACTGCTTGATGCAGAAACTCCAGACCGCACCCAAATTCCCATTGAGAACGGGTAATAACCATTCCTTTTTACTGCTTACTACTTAATATTGTTTGGTACTGTACTGGAAGTTAAATAAAGGTTTTGTTGATTGATGGGTTACACTTGCATCAAGTGTCGGATTTATTACTAACACCTCCCAGGAATATTCTAAAACATTTGTGAGGTTTAAAAATCTCACACTCTTGAAAAAGTATTCAAGAAACCGTATTTCAGGGGTTCCAAATAGTACACAAAGAACCTTTTTAAACAGCAGGCTAATCAACCGTAAATAAACGTTGGAATCTCGAAGGATTAATAAGAAACCCTAAAACACCCAAAAAAGAACCCACAGGGGTTCTGATCTATAGAAACCTTCTAATACTAAAAAAGCCATGCAAATTGATTAAAACGCACAGATTTTGTGCATGGCTCCACATTTGAAAGCCATATATTCAATTAGACTTCAGCAGTAAATACCGCGTTGGTGACTAAACATTCCGCTACTTATTAGCAATAAAGGTGACACTGTAGCGAGGGCTAAACTGAGTTTAAAATATAATTTATGGTAGCTGCCTATGCCACTGAAGGCACTACCTTAAAATTAAGTTAAATATTTTAGGTGGTTATCACCAGGTTATTTTTATTTGGGCCAGGGGATAAGGTCTTGACCAAATACAACACAAACACAATAAAAATGGCAGGGATGTAAAATAGTCAAATTTATTTAAAACACAATTTCGTTTCAATTCTCATATTGCACAAATTAGTGCTGTCTGTTAGTTACAGCGAAATACTTCAATTCGATACATTGTTTCAGGGGTTCAGTCGTTCTCTCAGGCATTACACTGTTACATAGTTTACTATAGCAGCAACTCATTTAGAGCAAGAATACATTGTTTCATTTCGCTCTCGTATTCAGACACACACAGCACTAGACAAGACAGGAGGTTCCCAAATTAGACAAAAGCGATTTATGAAAATGTTTATTCTGTTTATTTTATTTATGCATATGACACACAATGTAAAAACAAATTCATTTTTTTGAAGAAAATGGGAAATGCATCAAGGTTTCTGTATTTGAAGTCACCCTGCATAACATTAAAATCTAAACTGCTTTTCTTTGTTTGCTCGTTTTTCCTTACATGTTGTAAACTACATAATTGTGTGTTTGCTTGCCTTTGCACTGAAATTGCATTGTATCCATTTTGTATGAAATATACTGTATGTATATATGAATATGTTAAATACATTTAAACTTTATCATTGTAAGCAAGAACAAAAGTTATGAAACTGTTGCAGCTATATATACGTGTTATTTTTTAAATCACATATATACTAACTGTTACAGTTAGGGGCTACCAGCAATTCTAGACCTTTGCAATGGTTCTACTTGTGCAAATACTGTTACTTTATCACCTCCTTCCCTGCAAAGTAGAAAGAAGGCCTCACTATATTCCACTATAAAGAAAAAGATAAAAACTATGTTAACCAATATGGTTCTGCTAAAATAATATTAGAGATAGATAATATAAAAACAAAATAAATAGTTTTATTACCCGGAATGGGCAGTTAAAGGTGGGTTCTTTCAATAGTGTTATGTTGTTCTCACTTAGTTGTATTGTGTGTATCATTGTCATAATCTTTGCAGCTTCGGAACCCCGTGCTCAGGACGGTTTTGTCTATACAACTGTTTATTGCACGGAATGAGCAGTTAAAGGTCAGTTTGGTCGGTTTTTTCAATAATGTCATGTTATTCCCACTTAGTTGCATTGTGTGTATAATGTTCGTCGTCTTTGCACCTTCGGAACCCAGTGTTCCGGGAGCTTTTGGTGATAAAAAGGGTTCTGGCCCAGAACAGGTTAATGACAGCGCGTTATTAATCGGTTCTGATTGTTAAAATATTCTCCCCATGTGTCTAACTTTTTATGCTGTTTTTAAAAGCAATTGAATTCATTAAAAGTTCCGTTCCGGCTTTTACCCCATCCCCAGTATTAGACTTGAGTTGAAAACAAAATAATCGGTTATAAATGACAGTTAATAGTACTATCATTTTCCACGAACGACCAGCTTACATTTTCGTCCTCACTGTCAGACTGAAGATCTTGTAAAATATTAACAAAGGTGTTTTCAATCATTGTGTTTCTCACTGACGACTTCCATTTACAAACCATTTTAGGTCGTTGACAAACTAAAAGAAAAAAAAAGTGCTCTGAAGCACCTAAGGAGATTCCTCGGACGCTCTTTCAGTGTCAGATTGAGTTTATGAACACACCCTATATCTTTCTAGGAAATTTGAATCAAAGGATTCTTTTCCTTTTTGGGAAAATAATTCTGTAAACGTGCCTGAGAAGTAATTAGGCTATTTGTATTTAGCTGTATCAATTTACTGTAATGAATTAATCTAATTCATAGCACACAGTTTTAAAAAGATTTAAAACCTTTTCAAACAGTTAAAGCATCCTTCCAAACAAAGCTGCCCCAATGCCACAGGTGTTCTCAGTTTATACAAATAAAATCCAGGGTGCGTCCACCAGAGGTAACTCTAACTTAACCCATTTCCTGCCAAACTGGCCACATGAGTTTGAACTTTTAGTTTCCTTTTTGGATTCTTGGCTCACCTCTTATTCTCATTTGTTTCATTTCAATTTTTATAATGATCAAAAAGATGACATACCAAAATGTTATAGTGTCTTATGAACACCTCCCGTGTCTGCTGGCTTTCATTCCTGCCTAACTCCCAGTTAACTAGGCCCTTCATTTCACGAATCATTTTTAATAGCCAGTTAATACTTGTTTTCACCTTTAAAGTTGGAGATTTCAAGTTAGCTATAACATTTTATCAGTCCACTAACTCTGCAACTGTTTAGAGCTGAAAAACAATTAAAAGGTCTAATTAAGTCAGTTCAATTGTTAATATTAAAGCTTTTCTGACCGTCGGGGATCGCTTTTGTGGCGGGATTTTAACTTTCCGACTTGTTCCGAGCAAAAATCCCTGATTCAGACAGTATGAAGGATGTTATGCAAATTAAGCGGGTACCTAATTAACATTCGCTCTCAAACGTAATTATTTATGGTTTATCTTCTCTATTTGATTTTGCTGTTACTACTAACTATATTGTAATTTTAACTGCTTTTATATGTAATGTGATATTTTGTAACAACTGTAAGCCACCCTGGCTAAGGGCATCTAAGAAATACATTTAAAAAAAAAAAAGGCTACAGTAAAATAGGAGCTCTTCCTCTTTGTCCTGATGTACTTGCTTTATTATTGTGTTCTATTAAATGTCTCCTCTCTGCTTCTCCTGAAACACGTGTCTTATTTTCTCCCGCCTTTATTATTATTATTATTATTGATTTATTTCTTAGCAGACGCCCTTAAGGCACCGACGAGAGGGGAGGCATGCCTGCATTTAGTCTTTTCAAATAACGAAGACAGAATAACTGAAACAGAGGTCAGAGAGCCATTGGGAAACTCAGACCACAACATGGTCTCATTTGAAATGTTTTTTAAAACCCCAAAAGTAATGACTAAAGCTAAGGTTTACAATTTTAGAAAAGCAAACTATGAAGGTATGAAACAGAGACTAACAAAACTAGATTGGAGTAAAATAGAGAAAACAAACATCCACAGAAAAAGGATGCCTGTTTTTTAAAAATGTGCTACTAGAGGAACAAAACAATTCAATCCCAAAAGTAGACAAATCTAAACCTAAAACAAAATGGCCAAAATGGTTTAATAGATCAATTAAAAAAAAATATTCAGCGAAAAAAGGCACTTTACAGAGCGTTTACAGGGACCAAAAACAAAGTACACAGAAAGAGTACTTGGAACTGTAAACACAAGTCAAAAAGGAAGTTAGAAAGGCCAAGAGAGAGATAGAAATCAATATTGCTCAGGGGGCTAAAACCAATTCCAAAATGTTTTTCCAATATTATAACAGCATGAGAACATTCAAAGAGGAGGTTAAATGTCTAAGAGACACAAATGGCAAAATCATAGACGAAAAAAAAACAACAACAAATATATTAAAGGATTACTTTTCACTAGTTTTTACAAAAGAGGACACGGACAACATGCCCCACATTTCGACCTGTTCCTATCCAGTTTTAAATAACTTTAGCATAACAGAGGCAGAAGTGTTAAAGGGACTAGGAGCTCTTAAAATAAACAAATCCCCTGGGCCGGATGAGATCCTCCCAATAGTACTCAAAGAAATGAGAGAAGTTATTTACAAATCGCTAACCAAGATCATGCAACAGTATCTTGACACAGAGGTTGTACCGACAGACTGGAAAATTGCAAATGTAATACCGATCCACAAAAAGGGAGACAAAACTGAGCCAGGTAACTACAGATCAATAAGCCTGACTTCTATTATATGTAAACTTATGGAAACTATAATAAGATCTAAAATGGAAAATTACCTTTATGGTAACAATATCCTGGGAGACAGTCAGCATGGTTTTAGGAAAAGGAGATCATGTCTAACTAACCTGCTTGATTTTTTTGAGGATGCAACATCGACAATGGATAATTGCAAAGCATACGACATGGTTTATTTAGATTTCCAGAAAGCTTTTGACAAAGTCCCGCATAAAAGATTAATTCTCAAACTGAACGCAGTAGGGGTTCAAGGAAATGCATGCACATGGATTAGGGCGTGGTTAACAGGTAGAAAACAGAAAGTACTGATTAGAGGAGAAACCTCAAAATGGAGTGAGGTAACCAGTGGTGTACCACAGGGATCAGTATTAGGTCCCCTGCTATTCCTAATCTACATTAATGATTTAGATTCTGGTATAGTAAGCAAACTTGTTAAATTTGCAGACGACACAAAAATAGGAGGAGTGGCAAACACTGTTGCACAGCAAAGGTCATTCAAAATGATCTAGACAGCATTCACAACTGGGCAGACACATGGCAAATGAAATTTAATAGCGAAAAGTGAAAAGTATTGGATGCAGGCAATAAAAATGTGCATTATAAATATCATATGGGAGATAGTGAAATTGAAGAAGGGAACTATGAAAAAGACCTAGGTGTTTATGTTGACTTCATCTAGACAATGTGGGGAAGCTATAAAAAAGGCTAACAAGATGCTTGGATATATTGTGAGAAGTGTTGAATTTAAATCAAGGGAAGTAATGTTAAAACTCTACAATGCATTAGTAAGACCTCACCTAGAATATTGTGTTCAGTTCTGGTCACCTCATTACAAAAAAGGATATTGCTGCTCTAGAAAGAGTGCAAAGAAGAGCAACCAGAATTATCCCGGGTTTAAAAGGCATGTCGTATGCAGACAGGCTAAAAGAATTGAATCTATTCAGTCTTGAAGAAAGAAGACTACGTGGCGATCTGATTCAAACATTCAAAATCCTAAAAGGTATTTACAATGTCAACCCAGGGGACTTCTTTGACCTGAAAAAAGAAACAAGGACCAGGGGTCACAAATGGAGATTAGATAAAGGGGCATTCAGAACAGAAAATAGGAGGCACTTTTTTACACAGAGAATTGTGAGGGTCTGGAACCAGGGACACTTTGGCGAGCCGCTGGGACCGCGGGTGGGGTCGCTGGGCCCCGTGCGCGCGCTGGGGCGTTGCCAGGGACCATTTGCAAACAGTTGGGACCGTGCGCAATGTCGCTTGGGCCTGTGTGCGTGCTGGGGATGTTCCAGGGACCATTTGGCAAGCCGCTGGGTCCCAGTACGGGGTCGCTGGGCCCCGTGCGTGCGCTGGGGAGGTGCCAGGGACCATTTGGCAGGCCGCTGGGACACCGAGCGGGGTCGCTGGGCCCCATGCGCGCTGGGAGGTGCCAGGGACGATTTGCCGAGCCGCTGGGACCCCGGGTGGGGTCGCTGGGCCCCGTGGGCGCGCTGGGGAGTTGCCAGGAACCATTTGCAAACAGTTGGGACCGTGCGCAATGTCGCTTGGGCCTGTGTGCGTGCTGGGGATGTTCCAGGGACCATTTGGCAAGCCGCTGGGTCCCAGTACGGGGTCGCTGGGCCCCGTGCGTGCGCTGGGGAGGTGCCAGGGACCATTTGGCGGGCCGCTGGAACCCCGCGCGGGGTCTCTGGGGCCCGTGTGCATGATGATGATGTGCCAGGGATCATTTGGCGAGCCGCTGGCACCCCGCGCTGGGTCTCTGGGCCCCATGCGTGGGCTGGGGAGGTGCCAGGGACCATTTGGCGAGCCGCTGGGACCCCGTGCGGGGTTTCTGGGCCCCATGCGCGCACTGGGGAGGTGTCAGGGACCATTTGCGAGTAGTTGGGACCACACGCGATGTCGCTGGGGCCCGTGTGCGTGCTGGGGATGTTCCAGGGACCATTTGGCGATCCTCTGTGACCCTGCGCGAAGTCGCTGGGGCTCATGCGATCGCAAGATAGGTGACAGGGACCGTTTGGTGGGCCGCTGTAACCCCACGTGAAGTCGCTGGGGCCCGTGCGCGTGCTGGGGAGGTGCCAGGGACCATTTCGCGAGCCGCTGGGACGTCACACGGGATCGCTGGGCCCTGTGCGTGCGGTAGGGAGGTGCCAGGGACCATTTGGCTAGCTGCTGGACTCCCACACGAAGTCGCTGGAGCCCATGTGCGTGCTGGGGAGGTGCCAGGTAGCATTTGGCGAGCTGCTTGGACCCCGCGCGGGGTTGCTGGGGCCCATGCGCGCGCTGGGGAGGTGCCAGGGACCATTTGGCGAGCCGCAGGGACCCCACGCGGGGTCGCTGGGTCCCGTGCGCGCGCTGGGGAGGTGTCAGGATCCATTTGCGAGAAGTTGGGACCGCAGCAAGGTCGCTGGGCCCCATGTGCGCGCTGGGGAAGTGCCAGGGATAGTTTGGCGAGCAACTGGAACCCCACACGAAGTCGCTGGGGCCCGTGTGCATGCTGGGGAGGTGCCAGGGACCATTTGGCGAGCCGTTCGGACCCGGCGCGGTGTCGCTGGGCCCCATGTGCGCGCTGGGGAAGTGCCAGGGACAGTTTGACGAGCCGATGGAACCCCACATGAAGTCGCTGGAGCGCGTGTGCGTGCTGGGGAGGTGCTAGGGAGCATTTGCGAGCAGTTAGGACCGCGCACGATGTCGCTGAGGCCCCTGTGTGTGCTGCGGATGTTCCAGGGACCATTTGGCGAGCCTCTGGGACCCTGCGCGAGTTCGCTGGGGATCGTGCGATCGCTGGGGAGGTGTCAGGGACCGTTTGGCGGGCGCTGGAACCCCACGCAGAAATGCTGGGGCCCGTGTGATTGCTGGCGAGGTGTCAGGGACCGTTTGGCGGGCCTCTGGAACCCCACGTGAAGTCGCTGGGGCCCGTGCGTGTCCTGGGGAGGTGCCAGGGACCATTTGGCGAGCTGGTGGCACCCAGCGCTGGGTTGCTGGGCCCCGTGCGTGCGCTGGGGAGGTGCCAGGGACCATTTGGCGGGCTGCTGGAACCCCGGGGTCTCTGGGGTCTCTGGGGCTGGGGAGGTGCTGGGGCATTTGGTGTCAGCTGGGACCATTTGCTGGAGCTGGGGAGTTGGGACCATTTGCGAGCAGTTGGGAACGATGTCGCTGAGGCCCCTGTGTGTGCTGCGGATGTTCCAGGGACCATTTGGCGAGCCTCTGGGAGCCTGTGCGAGGTCGCTGGGGATCGTGCGATTGCTGGGGATGTGTCAGGGACCGTTTTGCGGCCTGCTGGAACCCCACGCGAAGTCGCTGGGGCCCGTGCGTGTCCTGGGGAGGTGCCAGGGACCATTTGGCGAGTCGGTGGCACCCAGCGCTGGGTCGCTGGGCCCCGTGCGTGCGCTGGGGAGGTGCCATGGAGTATTTGCGAGCTGCTGGGACCCCGTGTGGGGTCGCTGGGTCCCGTGCGCGTGCTGGGGAGGTGTCAGGGACCATTTGCAAGCAGTTGGAACCGCGCACGATGTCACTGAGGCCCCATGTGCGCGCTGGGGAAGTGCCAGGGACAGTTTGGCGAGCCACTGGTACCCCACACGAAGTCGCTGGGGTCCGTGTGCGTGCTGGGGAGGTGCCAGGGACTATTTCGCGAGCCGCTCTTGCCCCGTGCGGGGTCTCTGGGGCCCGTGTGCGTGCTGGGGAGGTTCCAGGGACCACTTGGCGACCACTGGGACTCCGCGTGGGGTCCCTGGGGCCCGTGTCCGTGATGGGGATGTGCCAGGGATCATTTGGCGAGCCGCCGGGACCCCGCACGGGGTCGCTTTGCCCCGTGCCTGCGCTAGGGAGGTGCCAGGGACCATTTGGCTAGCTGCTGGGACCCCGCGTGAAGTCGCTGGGTCCCGTGTGCGTGCTGGGGAGGCGCCAGGGAGCATTTGGCGAGCCGCTCGGACCCCGTGCTGGGTCGCTGGGCCCCATGTGCGTGCTGGGGAAGTGCAAGTGACAGTTTGGCGAGCCGCTGGACTCCCACACGAAGTTGTTGGAGCTTGTGTGCGTGCTGGGGAGGTGCCAGGGAGCATTTGGCGAGCCGCTTGGACCCTGCGCGGGGTTGCTGGGGCCCGTGCGCGTGCTGGGGAGGTGCCAGGGACCATTTTGCGAGCCGCTCGGTCCCCGCGCGAGGTCGCTGGGTCCCGTGCGCGCTCTGGGGAGGTGTCAGGGACAGTTTGGCGAGCCACTGGTACACCACACGAAGTCGCTGGGGCCCGTGTGCGTGCTGGAGAGGTGCCAGGGACCATTTGGCGTGCCGCTCGGACCCCGTGCAGGGTCGCTGGGCCCCATGCACTCGCTGGGGAGGTTCCAGGGACCATTTGGCGAGACGCTTTGACCCTGCACAAAGTGCGCTGGGGATGTGCCAGGGACCATTTGCGAGCAGTTTGGACCCGCGCGTTGTCGCTGGGGCCCGTGTGTGTGCTGGGGATGTTCCAGGGACCATTTGGCGAGCCTCTTGGACCCTGCGCTCGGCTGCTGCGGCGCGTGCGATCGCTGGGGAGGTGTCAGGGACCGTTTTGCGGGCCGCTGGAACCCCACGCGAAGTCGCTGGGGCCGGTGAGCGTGCCTGGGAGGTGCCAGGAACCATTTCGCGAGCCGCTCTTACCCCGTGAGGGGTCTCTGGGGCTCGTGTGCGTGCTGGGGATGTGCCAGAGACCACTTGGCGAGCCACTGGGACTCCGCGTGGTGTCCCTGGGGCCCTTGTCCGTCCTGGGGATGTGCCAGGGATCATTTGGTGAGCTGCCCGGACCCCGCGCAAAGTCGCTGGAGCCCGTGTGCGTGATGGGGAGGCGCCAGGGAGCATTTGTCGAGCCACTCGGACCCCGCGTGAGGTCGCTGGGGATCATGCGATCGCTGGGGAGGTGTCAGGGACCGTTTTGCGGGCCGCTGAAACCCCAGCGAAAATGCTGGGGCCCGTCTTGGCGTGCTGGGGATGTACCAGGGACCATTTGGCGTGCCTCTGGGACCCTCTTGGCGAGGTCGTTGGGGCTCGTGCGATCGCTGGGGAGGTGTCAGGGACCGTTTGGCGGGCAGCTGAAACCCTCTGTGGTCGCTGGGGCCGTGCGCTGGGGCCCGTTTGCGCATGCTGGGGGAGGTGCCTGGGGACCGTTTGGCGAGCTGCTGGGATCCCAGCGCTGGGGTCTCTGGGCCCCCCGCTGGAGGTGCCAGGGACCATGCGGATGTGCCAGGGACCATTTGGCGGTCGCTGGGGACCCGTGCTGGGGGCTGGGGCTGGGCCCCATGTGCGTGCTGGGGAAGTGCAAAGGACAGTTTGGCGAGCAGCTGGACTCCCACCTTTGAGGGTCGTTGGAGCCCCGTGTGCGTGCTGGGAGGTGCCAGGGGAGCATTTGGCGAGCCGCTTGGACCCCACGGGGTTGCTGGGGCCCACATCTGTGGCGCTGGGAGGTGTCAGGGGACCATTTTGCTAGCCGTTGGGACCAGCGCGGGTCGCTGGGGCCCTGTGTGCAGGGCTTGGGAGGTGCCAGGGACCATTTGGCGGGCCGCTGGAACCCCGCGCGGGGTCTCTGGGGCCCGTTTGCGTTCTGGGAATGTGCCAGGGATCATTTGGCGAGCTGCTGGCACCCCGCTCTAGGTCGCTGGGCCCCATGCGCGCTCTGGGGAGGTGTCAGGGACAGTTTGGCGAGCAACTGGTACACCACACAAAGTCGCTGGGGCCCGTGTGCGTGCTGGAGAGGTGCCAGGGACCATTTGGCGAGCCGCTCGGTCCCCGCGCGGGGTCGCTGGGCCCCACGTGTGCGCTGGGGAAGTGCCAGGGACAGTTTGACGAGCCGTTGGAACCCCACATGAAGTCGCTGGACCCCGTGTGCGTGCTGGGGAGGTGCTAGGGAGCATTTGGCGAGCCGCTGGGACCCTGTGTGGGGTGGCTGGGTTCCATGCGCGCGCTGGGGAGGTGTCAGGGACCATTTGCGAACAGTTGGGACACCGTGTGGGGTCGCTGGGTCACGTGCGCGCGCTGCGTAGGTGTCAGGGACCCTTTGCGAGCAGTTGGGACCGTGCTCGATGTCGCTGAGGCCCCTGTGTGTGTTGGGGATGTTCCAGGGACCATTTGGCGAGCCTCTGGGACCCTGCGCGAGTTCGCTGGGGTCAAAGTCACGATCTCTGGGGAGGTGTCAGGGACAGTTTGGCGGGCCACTGGAACCACACCGAAGTCTCTGGGGAGTGTGCGCGTGCTGGGGAGATGCCAGGGACCATTTTGCGAGCCGCTCGGTCCCTGCGCTTTTTGGTCGCTGGCCCCATGCGCTGGGGAAGTGCCATGGACAGTTTGGCGAGCCACTGGTACCTCACACGCGAAGTCGCTGGGGCCCGTGTGCGTGCTGGGGAGGTGTCAGGGACCATTTGGCGTGCCGCTTGGTCCCCGAGCGGGGTTGCTGGGCCCCATGCACGCACTGGGGAGGTGCCAGGGACCATTTGGCGAGGGCAGCTTTGACACCGCACAAAGTGCGCTGGGGATGTGCCAGGGACCATTTGCGAGCAGTTGGGACCGTGCACGATGTCGCTGAGGCCCCTGTGTGTGCTGGGGATGTTCAGGGACCATTTGGCGAGCCTCTGGGACCCTGCTGGGGCGAGGTCGGTGGGGATCGTGTGATCGCTGGGAGGTGTCAGGGACCGTTTTGCGGGCCGCTGGGAACGAAAAAAATGCTGGGGCCCGTGCCGTGCTGGGGAGGTGTCAGGGACCATTTGGCGAACAGTTGGGACACCGTGTGGGGTCGCTGGGGCCCGTCTTGTGGGCTGTGGGGGTGTCAGGGACCATTTGGTGAGCCAGTTGGGACCAGCTCTGGGTCGCTGAGGCCCCTGTGTGTGTTGGGGATGTTCCAGGGACCATTTGGCGAGCCTCTGGGACCCTGCGCGAGTTCGCTGGGGTAAGTGCGATCTCTGGGGAGGTGTCAGGGACAGTTTGGCGGGCCACTGGAACCCACTCAAGTCTCTGGGTAGTGTGCGCGTGCTGGGGAGATGCCAGGGACCATTTTGCGAGCCGCTCGGTCCCTGCGCTTGGTCGCCGGCCCCCATGTGCGCGCTGGGGAAGTGCCATGGACAGTTTGGCGAGCCACTGGTACCCCACACAAAGTCGCTGGGGCCCGTGTGCGTGCTGGGAGGTGTCAGGGACCATTTGGCAAGCCGCTGGGTCCCCGCGCGGGGTTGCTGGGCCCCATGCACGCACTGGGGAGGTGCCAGGGACCATTTGGCGAGACGCTTTGACACCGCACAAAGTGCGCTGGGGATGTGCCAGGGACCATTTGCGAGCAGTTGGAACCCCGTGCGATGTCGCTGGAGGCCCCTGTGTGTGCTGGGGATGTTCCAGGGACCATTTGGCGAGCCTCTGGGACCCCGCGCTGGGGAGGTCGGTGGGGATCGTGTGATCGCTGGGGAGGTGTCAGGGACCGTTTTGCGGGCCGCTGGAACCCCACGCGAAAATGCTGGGGCCCGTGCCCGTGCTGGGGATGTACCAGGGACCGTTTGGCGGGCCGCTGGAACCCTGGGGTCGCGCTGGGGCTGGGGCCATGGACAGTTTGCGCACACTGGTACCCCTGGGGCGGTGCCAGGGACCATTTGGTGAGCCACTGGCACCCAGGGCGCTGGGTCGCTGGTACCCCCGTCGCTGGGCCCCGTGGCGCTGGGGAGGTGCCAGGGACCATTTGGCGGGCCGCTGGAACCCCGACGCGCAGGGTCTCTGGGGCCTGTGTGCGTGCTGGAAATGTGCCAGGGATCTTTTGGCGAGCCGCTGGCACCCCGCTCTAGGTCGCTGGTCCTCATGCGTGGGCTGGGGAGGTGTCAGGGACCATTTTGCGAGCTGCTCGGTCCCCGCGCGGGGTCGCTGGGCCCCATGTGCGCGCTGGGGAAGTGCCAGGGACAGTTTGGCGAGCCACTGGAACCCCACACAAAGTTGCTGGGGTCCGTGTGCGTGCTGGGGAGGTGCCAGGGACCATTTGGCAAGCCGTTCGGACCCCCTTGGCTGGGTCGCTGGGCCCATGTGTCTTGCTGGGGGAAGTGCCAGGGACAGTTTGACGAGCCGCTGGAACCCCACATGAAGTCGCTGGAGACCGTGTGCATGCTGGGGAGGTGCTAGGGAGGATTTGGCGAGCCGCTGGGACCCCGTGTGGGGTCGCTGGGTCCCGTGCGCGCGCTGGGGAAGTGTCAGGGACCATTTGCGAGCAGTTGGGACCGCGCACGATGTCGCTGAGGCCCCTGTGTGTGCTGGGGATGTTCCAGGGACCATTTGGCGAGCCTCTGGGACCCGCTCGCTGGGTTCGCTGGGGGTCAGGGACAGTTTGCAATCACTGGGAGGTGTCTGGGGACAGTTTGGCGGGCCACTGGAACACGAAGTCGCTGGGGCCCGTCTGCGGCGTGCTGGGGAGGTGCCAGGGACCATTTTGCGAGCCGCTCGGGTCCCGCTTGGCTGGGTCGCTGGGCTCATGTGCGCGCTGGGGAAGTGCCATGGACAGTTTGGCGAGCCACTGGTACCCCACACGAAGTCACTGGGGCCCGTGTGCGTGCTGGGGATGTGCCAGGGATCATTTGGCGAGCCGCCCGGGACCCTGGACGGGGTGGCTGGGCCCCAGGGACATTTTAAGGGCGCGCTAAGGGGGAGGTGCCAGGGACCATTTGGCTAACTGGTGGGACCACCGAAGTCGCTGGGGCCCGTCTCGCTGGCGTGCTGGGGAGGTGTCAGGGACCCATTTGGCGAGCAGTGGGGGGACCTGGGGAGGTGTCGGGGCTCGGGCCGCTGGCCCCATGTGGATGCTGGGGATGTGCCAGGGACAGTTTGGCGAGGCTCTGGAACCCCCATGGAAGTCGCTGGGGCCCGTGTGCGTGCTGGGGAGGTGCCAGGGACCATTTGGCGAGCCACTGGAACCACAACAGGGGTCGCTGGGTCCCGTGCGTGCTGGGGAGGTGTCAGGGACCATTTGCGAGCAGTTGGGACGTAAGACGGGTCTCTGAGGCCCCTGTGTGCTGGGGATGTGCCAGGGACCATTTGGCGAGCCTCTGGGAGCCTCGCGCGGTCGCTGGGGATCGTGCGATCGCTGGGGAGGTGTCAGGGACCGTTTGCTGGCCGCTGGAACCCCACGCAGAAATGCTGGGGCCCGTGTTGCGATTGCTGGGGAGGTGTCAGGGATGGTTTTGGCGGCCTCTGGAACCCTGGGGCAATGTCGCTGGGGGCCAGGGACGTGTGGCAAGCCGCTGGGAATGTGCCAGGGATCATTTGGCGAGCTGCTGGCACTGTGCATGGGAGTCCCTGGGCCCCATGTGTGGGCTGGGGAGGTGCCAGGGACCATTTGGCGAGCCGCTGGGACCCCGCGGGTCGCTGGGCACTATGTGGACGATGTCGCTGGGGCCCCTGTGTGTGTTGGGCGGATGTTCGCAGGGACCATTTGGGATGTGCCAGGGACCCTCTGGGAGCCTGGTCCCGAGGTCGCTGGGGATCGTGCGATCGCTGGGGATGTGTCAGGGACCATTTTGCGGCCTGCTGGGAACCCCGCGGTCGCTGGGGCCCGTCGCGTGTCCTGGGAGGTGCCAGGGACCATTTGGTGAGCTGGTGGCACCCAGCGCTGGGTTGCTGGGCCCCGTGCGTGCGCTGGGGAGGTGCCAGGGACCATTTGGCGGGCCGCAGGAACCCCGCGCGGGGTCTCTGGGGCTCGTGTGCGTGCTCGGAATGTGCCAGGGATCATTTGGCGAGCTGCTGGCACCCCGCGGTAGGTCCCTGGGCCCCATGTGTGGGCAGGGGAGGTGCCAGGGACCATTTGGCGAGCCGTTCGGACCCTGCGTGGGGTCGCTGGGCACTATGTGCGCGCTGGGGAAGTGCCAGGGACAGTTTGACGAGCCGATGGAACCCCACATGAAGTCGCTGGAGCACGTGTGCGTGCTGGGGAGGTGCTAGGGAGCATTTGGCGAGCAGCTGGGACCCTGTGTGGGGTCGCTGGTTCCCGTGCGCGCACTGGGGAGGTGTCAGGGACCATTTGCGAGCAGTTGGGACCGCGCACGATGTCGCTGAGGCCCCTGTGTGTGCTGGGGATGTTCCAGGGACCATTTGGCGAGCCTCTGGGAGCCTGTGCGAGGTTGCTGGGGATCGTGCGATCGCTGGGATGTGGAGGTGTCAGGGACCGTTTTGCGGCCTGCTGGAACCATGAAGTCGCTGGGGCCCCGTGCGTGTCCTGGGGAGGTGCCAGGGACCATTTGGCGAGTCGGTGGCACCCAGCGCTGGGTCGCTGGGAAGTGCCATGGCATTTGGCGCTGGGGAGGTGCCAGGGACCATTTGGCTGGGGGCAGCTCAGGGACCACCCAGCGCGTGGTCTCTGGGGCAGGGACCTTGCGTGCTCGGAATGTGCCAGGGATCATTTGGCGAGCTGCTGGAACCCCGCGCGAGGTCAATGGGCCCCATGTGCGTGCTGGGGAAGTGCCAGGGACAGTTTGACGAGCCGATGGAACCCCACATAAAGTCGCTGAAGCCCGTGTGCATGCTGGGGAGGTGCCATGGAGTATTTGCGAGCTGCTGGGACCCCGTGTGGGGTCGCTGGGTCCCGTGCGCGTGCTGGGGAGGTGTCAGGGACCATTTGCAAGCAGTTGGAACCCGCCGCGATGTCGCTGAGGCCCCAGTGGCTGGGGCCCCACGTGCGTGCTGGGGAAGTGCCAGGGACAGTTTGGCGAGCCACTGGTACCCTCTGTGCATGCTGTCGCTGGGGCCCGTGTGCGTGCTGGGGAGGTGCCAGGGACCATTTGGCAGTTGGGAGCCGCTGGGTCCCCGTCTGCTGGGGTCTCTGGGGCCATTTGATGGGCGTGCTGGGGAGGTTGGACCCCAGGGCTGGGAGGATTTGGGGACCCTTGGCGACCACTGGGACTCTGCGTGGGGTCCCTGGGGCCCGTGTCCGTGCTGGGGATGTGCCAGGGATCATTTGGCGAGCCTCCGGGACCCCTCGTGTGGGCTGGGGTCAGGGCTTTGCCCGTGCCTGCGCTGGGGAGGTGCAGGGACCAGTTTGGCTAGCTGCTGGGACCCCGTGAAGTCGCTGGGTCCCGTGTGCGTGCTGGGGAGGCGCCAGGGAGCATTTGGCGAGCCGCTCGGACCCGTGCTGGGTCGCTGGGCCCCATGTGCGTGCTGGGGAAGTGCAAGGGACAGTTTGGCGAGCAGCTGGAACCCCTGAAGTTGTTGGAGCTTGTGTGCGTGCTGGGGAGGTGCCAGGGAGCATTTGGCGGCAGTTGGGACCCTGCCTTGGGGTTGCTGGGGCCCGTGCGCGTGCTGGGGAGGTGCCAGGGACCATTTTGCGAGCCGCTCGGTCCCCGCGCGAGGTCGCTGGGTCCCGTGCGCGCTCTGGGGAGGTGTCAGGGACAGTTTGGCGAGCCACTGGTACACCACACGAAGTCGCTGGGGCCCGTGTGCGTGCTGGGGAGGTGCCAGGGACCATTTGGCGTGCCGCTCGGACCCCGTGCAGGGTCGCTGGGCCCCATGCACTCGCTGGGGAGGTTCCAGGGACCATTTGGCGAGGCGCTTTGACCCTGCACAAAGGGATCATTTGGCGCTGGGGATGTGCCAGGGACCATTTGCGAGCAGTTTGGACGTTTGCGCGTTGTCGCTGGGGCCCGTGTGTGTGCTGGGGATGTTCCAGGGACCATTTGGCGAGCCTCTTGGACCCCTGCTCGGCTGCTGGGCCCGCGTGCGATCGCTGGGGAGGTGTCAGGGACCATTTTGCGGGCAGCTGGAACCCCACCCCGAAGTCGCTGGGGCGGTGGCGTGCTGGGGAGGTGCCAGGAACCATTTGGCGAGCCGCTGGGACCCCCGTGAGGGGTCTCTGGGGCTCGTGTGCGTGCTGGGGATGTGCCAGGGACCATTTGGCGAGCCACTGGGACCCCGCGTGGTGTCCCTGGGGCCCTGTCCGTCCTGGGGATGTGCCAGGGATCATTTGGTGAGCTGCCGGATCGTGTCAGGGAAAGTCGCTGGGGCCGATGTCGCGTGATGTGGGGGTGCCAGGGACCATTTGTCGAGCCACTCGGACCCCAGTGAGGTCGCTGGGATCATCGCGATCGCTGGGGAGGTGTCAGGGACCGTTTTGCGGGCCGCTGGAACCCCACGCGAAAATGCTGGGGCCCGTGCGCGTGCTGGGGATGTACCAGGGACCATTTGGCGTGCCTCTGGGACCCTGCGCGAGGTCGTTGGGGCTCGTGTGCGATCGCTGGGGAGGTGTCAGGGACTGTTTGGCGGGCCGCTGGGTCCTGGGCACCATTTGGGTCGCTGGGGCCGATGTGCATGCTGGGGAGGTGCCAGGGACCGTTTGGCGAGCTGCTGGCACCCCAGCACAAAGTCTCTGGGGCCCGTGTGCGTGCTGCGGATGTGCCAGGGATCATTTGGCGAGCCGCTGGCCCCCGCGCTGTGTCGCTGGGCCCCATGCGTGGGCTGGGGAGGTGCCAGGGACCATTTGGCGAGCCCCTGGTTCCCCGCACGGGGTCGCTGGGCCTTGTGCGTGCGCTGGGCAAGGTGCCAGGGACCATTTGGCTAGCTGCTGGGACCCTGGCGTGAAGTCGCTGGGGCCCATGTGCGTGCTGGGGGTGCCAGGGACCATTTGGCGAGGACCATTTGGGACCCAGCTGGGTCGCTGGGCCCCATGTGCGTGCTGGAAGTGCAAAGGGACAGTTTGGCGAGCCGCTGGAACCCCTTGCAGTCGTTGGAGCTCGTATGCGTGCTGGGGAGGTGCCAGGGAGCATTTGGCGAGCAGCTTGGACCCCTTGTTGGGGTTGCTGGGGCCCATGCGCGCGCTGGGGAGGTGTCAGGGACCATTTGCTAGCCGTTGGGAACGCGCGCGATGTCGCTGGGGACCATTTGGCCCTGTGTGCGCTGGGGAGGTGCCAGGGACCATTTGGCTGGGCGCTGGAACCCTGCTGGAACAGGGGTCTCTGGGGCCTGTGTGCGTTCTGGGAATGTGCCAGGGATCATTTGGCGAACCGCTGGCACCCCGCTCTTGGTCGCTGGGCCCCATGCGTGCTCTGGGGAGGTGTCAGGGACAGTTTGGCGAGCAACTGGTACACCACACGAAGTCGCTGGGGCCCGTGTGCGTGCTGGAGAGGTGCCAGGGACCATTTGGCGAGCCGCTCGGTCCCCGCGCGGGGTCGCTGGGCCCCACGTGTGCGCTGGGGAAGTGCCAGGGACAGTTTGACGAGCCGTTGGAACCTCACATGAAGTCGCTGGAGCCCGTGTGCATGCTGGGGAGGTGCCATGGAGTATTTGCGAGCTGCTGGGACCCCGTGTGGGGTCGCTGGGTCCCGTGCGCGTGCTGGGGAGGTGTCAGGGACCATTTGCAAGCAGTTGGAACCGCGCACGATGTCGCTGAGGCCCCATGTGCGTGCTGGGGAAGTGCCAGGGACAGTTTGGCGAGCCACTGGTACCCCCTGAAGTCGCTGGGGTCCGTGTGCGTGCTGGGGAGGTGCCAGGGACTATTTGCGAGCAGCTCTTGCCCGTCTTGAGGTCTCTGGGGCCCGTGTGCGTGCTGGGGAGGTTCAGGGACCAGTTTGGTGACCACTGGCGACCACTGGGACTCAGCGTGGGGTCCCTGGGGCCCGTGTCCGTGATGGGGATGTGCCAGGGATCATTTGGCGAGCCGCCGGGACCCCTTGCGGGTCGCTTTGCCCCGTGCCTGTGCTAGGGAGGTGCCAGGGACCATTTGGCTAGCTGCTGGGACCCCGTGTGAAGTCGCTGGGTCCCGTGTGCGTGCTGGGGAGGCGCCAGGGAGCATTTGGCGGAGCAGCTCTGGGACCCGTGCTGGGTCGCTGGGCCCCATGTGCGTGCTGGGGAAGTGCAAGTGACAGTTTGGCGAGCCGCTGGACTCCCACACGAAGTTGTTGGAGCTTGTGTGCGTGCTGGGGAGGTGCCAGGGAGCATTTGGCGAGCCGCTTGGACCCCTTGCTGGGTTGCTGGGGCCCGCGCGCGTGCTGGGGAGGTGCCAGGGACCATTTGCGAGCCGCTCGGTCCCCGCGCGAGGTCGCTGGGTCCCGTGCGCGCTCTGGGGAGGTGTCAGGGACAGTTTGGCGAGCCACTGGTACACCACACGAAGTCGCTGGGGCCCGTGTGCGTGCTGGAGAGGTGCCAGGGACCATTTGGCGTGCCGCTCGGACCCGTGCGGGGGGTCGCTGGGCCCCATGCACTTTCGCTGGGGAGGTTCAGGGACCATTTGGCGAGACGCTTTGACCCTGCACAAAGTGCGCTGGGGATGTGCCAGGGACCATTTGCGAGCAGTTTGGACCCGCGCGTTGTCGCTGGGGCCCGTGTGTGTGCTGGGGATGTTCCAGGGACCATTTGGCGAGCCTCTTGGACCCTGCGTTTCGGCTGCTGCGGGCGTGCGATCGCTGGGGAGGTGTCAGGGACCATTTTGCGGGCGCTGGAACCCCACGCTTGAAGTCGCTGGGGCGGTGAGCGTGCCTGGGAGGTGCCAGGAACCATTTCGCGAGCCGCTCTTACCCCGTGAGGGGTCTCTGGGGCTCGTGTGCGTGCTGGGGATGTGCCAGAGACCATTTGGCGAGCCACTGGGACTCCGCGTGGTGTCCCTGGGGCCCTTGTCCGTCCTGGGGATGTGCCAGGGATCATTTGGTGAGCTGCCCGGACCCCGCGCAAAGTCGCTGGAGCCCGTGTGCGTGATGGGGAGGCGCCAGGGAGCATTTGTCGAGCCACTCGGACCCCGCGTGAGGTCGCTGGGGATCATGCGATCGCTGGGGAGGTGTCAGGGACCGTTTTGCGGGCCGCTGGAACCCCACGCGAAAATGCTGGGGCCCGTGCGCGTGCTGGGGATGTACCAGGGACCATTTGGCGTGCCTCTGGGACCCTGCGCGAGGTCGTTGGGGCTCGTGCGATCGCTGGGGAGGTGTCAGGGACCGTTTGGCGGGCGCTGAAACCCTCTGGTCGCTGGGGCCCGTGCGCATGCTGGGGAGGTGCCAGGGACCGTTTGGCGAGCTGCTGGCACCCAGCGTGGGGTCTCTGGGGCCCGTGTGCGTGCTGCGGATGTGCCAGGGATCATTTGGCGAGCCGCTGGCCCCCGCGCTGTGTCGCTGGGCCCCATGCGTGGGCTGGGGAGGTGCCAGGGACCATTTGGCGAGCCCCTGGTTCCCCGCACGGGGTCGCTGGGCCTTGTGCGTGCGGTAGCAAGGTGCCATAGACCATTTGGCTAGCTGCTGGGACCCTGCGTGAAGTCGCTGGGGCCCGTGTGCGTGCTGGGGAGGCGCCAGGGAGCATTTGGCGAGCCGCTCGGACCCCGCGCTGGGTCGCTGGGCCCCATGTGCGTGCTGGGGAAGTGCAAAGGACAGTTTGGCGAGCCGCTGGACTCCCACACGAAGTCGTTGGAGCTCGTGTGCGTGCTGGGGAGGTGCCAGGGAGCATTTGGCGAGCCGCTTGGACCCCGCGCGGGGTTGCTGGGGCCCATGCGCGCGCTGGGGAGGTGTCAGGGACCATTTGCTAGCCGTTGGGAACGCGCGCGATGTCGCTGGGGCCCCTGTGTGCGCTGGGGAGGTGCCAGGGACCATTTGGCGGGCCGCTGGAACCCCGCGCGGGGTCTCTGGGGCCCGTGTGCGTTCTGGGAATGTGCCAGGGATCATTTGGCGAGCCGCTGGCACCCCGCTCTAGGTCGCTGGGCCCCATGCGCTCTGGGGAGGTGTCAGGGACAGTTTGGCGAGCAACTGGTACACCACACGAAGTCGCTGGGGCCCGTGTGCGTGCTGGAGAGGTGCCAGGGACCATTTGGCGAGCCGCTCGGTCCCCGCGCGGGGTCGCTGGGCCCCACGTGTGCGCTGGGGAAGTGCCAGGGACAGTTTGACGAGCCGTTGGAACCCCACATGAAGTCGCTGGAGCCCGTGTGCGTGCTGGGGAGGTGCTAGGGAGCATTTGGCGAGCCGCTGGGACCCTATGTGGGGTGGCTGGGTTCCATGGATGCTGGGGAGGTGTCAGGGACCATTTGTGAACAGTTGGGACACCGTGTGATGTCGCTGGGGCCCCGTCTTGTGCGTGCTGGGTGGGTGTCAGGGACCCATTTGGCGAGCAGTTGGGATTGGGACTCAAGTCGCTGGGGCCGTGTGTGTTGGGGATGTTCCAGGGACCATTTGGCGAGCCTCTGGGACCCTCTGGGGAGTTTGCTGGGGTAAGTGTGCGATCTCTGGGGAGGTGTCAGGGACAGTTTGGCGGGCCACTGGAACCACACCGAAGTCTCTGGGGTGTCGTGGCGTGCTGGGGAGATGCCAGGGACCATTTTGCGAGCCGCTGGGTCCCCTTGGCAGTGTCGCCCGGCCCCATGTGCTGGGGAAGTGCCATGGACAGTTTGGCGAGCCACTGGTACCTCACACGAAGTCGCTGGGGCCCGTGTGCGTGCTGGGGAGGTGTCAGGGACCATTTGGCGTGCCGCTTGGTCCCCTGTGCCAGGGTTGCTGGGCCCCATGCACGCACTGGGGAGGTGCCAGGGACCATTTGGCGAGGCAGCTTTGACACCGCACAAAAGTGCGCTGGGGATGCCAGGGACCATTTGCGAGCAGTTGGGACCGTGCCGCGATGTCGCTGAGGCCCCTGTGTGTGCTGGGGATGTTCCAGGGACCATTTGGCGAGCCTCTGGGACCCTGCGCGAGGTCGGTGGGGATCGTGTGATCGCTGGGGAGGTGTCAGGGACCGTTTTGCGGGCCGCTGGAACCCCACGCGAAAATGCTGGGGCCCGTGCCCGTGCTGGGGATGTACCAGGGACCGTTTGGCGGGCCGCTGGAACCCCACGCGAAGTCGCTGGGGCCCGTGCGCGTGCTGTGGCGGTGCCAGGGACCATTTGGTGAGCCACTGGCACCCAGCGCTGGGTCGCTGTGCCCCGTGCGTGCGCTGGGGAGGTGCCAGGGACCATTTGGCGGGCCGCTGGAACCCCGCGCGGGGTCTCTGGGGCCTGTGTGCGTGCTGGAAATGTGCCAGGGATCTTTTGGCGAGCCGCTGGCACCCCGCTCTAGGTCGCTGGTCCTCATGCGTAGGCTGGGGAGGTGTCAGGGACCATTTTGCGAGCTGCTGGTCCCCGCTGCGGGTCGCTGGGGCCATGTTGCGTGCTGGGGAAGTGCCAGGGACAGTTTGGCGAGCCACTGGAACCCCACACAAAGTTGCTGGGGTCCGTGTGCGTGCTGGGGAGGTGCCAGGGACCATTTGGCGAGCCGTTCGGACCCTGCGCGGGGTCGCTGGGCCACACGTGCGCGCGGGGGAAGTGCCAGGGAAAGTTTGACGAGCCGCTGGAACCCCACATGAAGTCGCTGGAGACCGTGTGCATGCTGGGGAGGTGCCAGGGACCATTTGGCGAGCTGCTGGGACCCTGTGGGGGTCGCTGGGTCCCATCTTGTGGCTGGGGGTGTCAGGGACCATTTGCGAGCAGTTGGGACCGGGCGACGATGTCGCTGAGGCCCCCTGTGTGTGCTGGGGATGTTCCAGGGACCATTTGGCGAGCCTCTGGGACCCCGCGCCGGTTCGCTGGGGTCGTGTGCGATCACTGGGGAGGTGTCAGGGACAGTTTGGCGGGCCACTGGAACCCCAGCTTGAGAAATGCTGGGGCCCGTGCGATTGCTGGCGAGGTGTCAGGGACCGTTTGGCGGGCCTCTGGAACCCCACTGGGTCGCTGGGGCCCCGTCGTGTCCTGGGGAGGTGCCAGGGACCATTTTGCGAGCTGGTGGCACCCAGCGCTGGGTTGCTGGGCCCCGTGCGTGCGCTGGGGAGGTGCCAGGGACCATTTGGCGGGCCGCAGGAACCCCCGGGGGTCTCTGGGGCCCCATCGTGCTGGGAATGTGCCAGGGATCATTTGGCGAGCTGCTGGCACCCCGCGGTAGGTCCCTGGGCCCCATGTGTGGGCAGGGGAGGTGCCAGGGACCATTTGGCGAGCTGCTCAGGACCCCAGGGGGGGCTGGGCACTATGTGCGATGCTGGGGAAGTGCCAGGGACAGTTTGACGAGCCGATGGAACCCCACATGAAGTCGCTGGAGCCGTGTGTGCGTGCTGGGGAGGTGCTAGGGAGCATTTGAGCAGCTGGGACCCTGTGTGGGGTCGCTGGTTCCCTGCTGGGGGGAGGTGTCAGGGACCATTTGCGAGCAGTTGGGACCGCGAACGATGTCGCTGAGGCCCCTGTGTGTGCTGCGGATGTTCCAGGGACCATTTGGCGAGCCTCTGGGAGCCTGTGCGAGGTCGCTGGGGATCGTGCGATCGCTGGGGATGTGTCAGGGACCGTTTTGCGGCCTGCTGGAACCCCACGGCGGGTCGCTGGGGCCCGTCTGCGCGTCCTGGGGAGGTGCCAGGGACCATTTGGTGAGCCGGTGGCACCCAGCGCTGGTCGCTGGGCCCGGGGTCGTCGCTGGGGGGAGGTGCCAGGGACCATTTGGCGGGCCGCTCGAACCCAGCGCGTGGTCTCTGGGGCTCGTGTGCGTGCTCGGAATGTGCCAGGGATCATTTGGCGAGCTGCTGGAACCCCTGCACAGGTCAATGGGCCCCATGCGTGCTGCTGGGGAGGTGCCAGGGACAGTTTGCGAGCCGATGGAACCCCACATAAAGTCGCTGGGGCCGATGTGCATGCTGGGGAGGTGCCATGGACCATTTGGCGAGCTGCTGGGACCCCGTGTGGGGTAAAAGCTGGGTCCCGTCTTGGCGTGCTGGGGGAGGTGTCAGGGACCATTTGCAAGCAGTTGGAACCGCGCACGATGTCGCTGAGGCCCCATGTGCGTGCTGGGGAAGTGCCAGGGACAGTTTGGCGAGCCACTGGTACCCCACACGAAGTCGCTGGGGTCCGTGTGCGTGCTGGGGAGGTGCCAGGGACTATTTCGCGAGCCGCTCTTGCCCCGTGCGGGGTCTCTGGGGCCCGTGTGCGTGCTGGGGAGGTTCCAGGGACCACTTGGCGACCACTTGGCGACCACTGGGACTCCGCGTGGGGTCCCTGGGGCCCGTGTCCGTGATGGGGATGTGCCAGGGATCATTTGGCTGGGCAGGACCGGGACCCCGCGGGGTCGCTGCCCGATGCCTGCGCTGAGGGAGGTGCCAGGGACCATTTGGCTAGCTGCTGGGACCCCGCATTGAAGTCGCTGGGGCCGATGTGCGTGCTGGGGAGGTGCCAGGGACCATTTGGCGAGCCGTTTCGGACCCTGCGCTGGGTCGCTGGGCCCCATGTGCGTGCTGGGGAAGTGCAAGTGACAGTTTGGCGAGCCGCTGGACTCCCCACATGAGGTCGTTGGAGCTCGTGTGCGTGCTGGGGAGGTGCCAGGGAGCATTTGGCGAGGCAGCTTGGACCCGTGTGGGGTTGCTGGGGCCCCGTGGCGTGCTGGGGAGGTGTCAGGGACCATTTGCGAGCCGTTGGGACCAACGATGTCGCTGGGCCCCTGTGTGCGCTGGGGAGGTGCCAGGGACCATTTGGCGGGCCGCTGGGACCCTGTGCGGGGTCTCTGGGGCCGATGTCGTTCTGGGAATGTGCCAGGGATCATTTGGCGAGCAGCTGGCACCCGCTCTAGGTCGCTGGGCCCCCATCGTGCTCTGGGGAGGTGTCAGGGACAGTTTGGCGAGCAACTGGTACACCCCGCGAAAGTCGCTGGGGCCAGCGTCGTGCTGGAGAGGTGCCAGGGACCATTTGGCTGGCAGCTCTGGTCCCCCCAGCGAGGGTCGCTGGGCCCCCGTGTGCGTGCTGGGGAAGTGCCAGGGACAGTTTGGCGAGCCGTTGGAACCCACATGAAGTCGCTGGAGCCCGTGTGCATGCTGGGGAGGTGCCAGGGACCATTTTTTGAGCTGCTGGGACCCGTGTGGGGGGCTGGGTCCCATCTTGGCGTGCTGGGGAGGTGTCAGGGACCATTTGCAAGCAGTTGGAACCCGTGTGGGGTCGCTGAGGCCCCATGTGTGCTGGGGAAGTGCCAGGGACAGTTTGGCGAGCCCTGGGACCCCACCGAGGTCGCTGGGGTCCGTGTGCGTGCTGGGGAGGTGCCAGGGGACTATTTGGCGAGCAGCTGGGACCCGTCTTGGGGTCTCTGGGGCCCGTGTGCGTGCTGGGGAGGTTCAGGGACAGTTTGGCGACCACTGGAACCACTGGGACTCCAGCGTGTCCCTGGGGCCCGTGTCCGTGATGGGGATGTGCCAGGGATCATTTGGCGAGCAGCCCGGGACCCCCTGCGGGGTGTTTGCCCCGATGCCTGTGCTAGGGGAGGTGCCAGGGACCATTTGGCTAGCTGCTGGGACCCCTGTGGGGTCGCTGGGGTCCGTGTGCGTGCTGGGGAGGTGCCAGGGACCATTTGGCAGGCCGCTCGGACCCCGTGCTGGGTCGCTGGGCCCCATGTGCGTGCTGGGGAGGTGCAAGGGACAGTTTGGCGAGCCGCTGGACTCCCACAGTTGAAGTTGTTGGAGCTTGTGTGCGTGCTGGGGAGGTGCCAGGGAGCATTTGGCGAGCAGTTTGGACCCCGCGGGGTTGCTGGGGCCCCGTGCGTGCTGGGGAGGTGCCAGGGACCATTTGCGAGCTGCTTCGGACCCTGCCTTGAGGTCAGCTGGGTCACGTCTTGGCGCTCTGGGGAGGTGTCAGGGACAGTTTGGCGAGCCACTGGAACCCCACACGAAGTCGCTGGGGCCGTGTGCGTGCTGGGGAGGTGCCAGGGACCATTTGGCGTGCCGCTCCGGACCCGTGCAGGGGTCGCTGGGCCCCATGCACTCGCTGGGGAGGTTCCAGGGACCATTTGGCACTGGGCAGACGATGACCCTGGGGCCAAAGTCCGTCGCTGGGGATGTGCCAGGGACCATTTGCGAGCAGTTTGGACCCGCGCGTTGTCGCTGGGGCCCGTGTGTGTGCTGGGGATGTTCCAGGGACCATTTGGCGAGCCTCTTGGACCCTGCTTTCGGCTGGGTGGCCGTGCGATCGCTGGGGAGGTGTCAGGGGACCATTTTGCGGGCCGCTGGAACCCCACCAAGTCGCTGGGGCCGTGGCGTGCCTGGGAGGTGCCAGGGACCATTTGGCGAGCCTCTTACCCCCGTGAGGGGTCTCTGGGGCCGTAATGCGTGCTGGGGATGTGCCAGGGACCATTTGGCGAGCCACTGGGACTCAGCGTGGTGTCCCTGGGGCCCCTTGTCCGTCCTGGGGATGTGCCAGGGATCATTTGGTGAGCTGCCCGGACCCCGCGCAAAAGTCGCTGGAGCCCGTGTGCGTGATGGGGGGAGGCGCCAGGGAGGCATTTGTCGAGCCACTCGGACCTGGGAACGCTGGGGATCATGCGTCGCTGGGGAGGTGTCAGGGACCGTTTGCAAGCAGCTGGAACATTGAAAATGCTGAGGCCCGTCCTGCTGCTGGGGATGTACCAGGGACCATTTGGCGTGCCTCTGGGATTCGTTGGGGCTCTGTGCGACCGCTGGGAGGTGTCAGGGACCGTTTGGCGGGCCGCTGGAAAACCAACGTCCGCTGGGGCCCTGTGTCCGCATCTCGTGCTGGGAGGTGCCAGGGACCGTTTCTCGAAACTGCTGGCACCTCAGCGGGGGTCTCTGGGGCCGTGTGCTCTCTCGGGATGTGCCAGGGATCATCACCCCGAGCCGCTGGCCCCGCTCCGCTGACTATCGCTGGGCCCCATGACCGTCGGGCTGGGGAGGTGCCAGGGACCATTTCTCCCTAGCTGCTGGGACCCTGGCACCCCTGAAGTCTCTGGGGCCCGTGACTTTTTGGCGGATGTGCCAGGGATCATTTGGCGAGCAGCTGGCCCCGCTCTACCGTCGCTGGACCCCCCTCGTCTTGCCTGGCAAGGTCCAGGGACCATTTGGCTAGCTACTGGGACCCCTCTCTGAAGTCGCTGGGGCCCCTGTGCTTGCCTCCTCTGCTCCTCAGGGACCATTTGGCGAGCCCGCTTCGGTTTTGCGCTGGGTCGCTGGGCCCTGAAATGTGCGTGCTGGGGAAGTGCAAAAGGGACAGTTTGGCTGCCGCTGGAACCCCTCTGAAGTCCTCCTTTGGAGCTCGTGTGCGTGCTGGGGAGGTGCCAGGGAACATTTGGCGAGCCGCTGGGACCCAGTGTGGGGTTGCTGGGTTCCATCTTCCGCTGCGCTGGGGAGGTGTCAGGGACCATTTGCTCTCTTCTAAAGTTGGGACGCAAACTCTAACACCCCTGGGTCCCCATGTGCGCTAAGGGAGGTGCCAGGGACCCTTTTGGCTCTCAGCTGGGAATAACCTCCCCTGTCGCTGAAACCCCCTGTGTGTGTTGGGGATGTTCCAGGGACCATTTGGCGAGCCTCTGGGACCCTCGCGAGTTCGCTCTCTCCCTTTCTGATGCGATCTCTGGGGAGGTGTCAGGGGACAGTTTGGCGGGCCACTGGAACCACACCCGAGTCTCTCTGGGGAGTGTGGCGTGCTGGGGAGATGCCAGGGACCATTTTGCGACCAAAACCCGGTCCCCGCGCTTTGGTCGCCGACCCCCATGTGCGCTGCTGGGGAAGTGCCATGGACAGTTTGGCGAGCCACTGGTACCTCACACGAAGTCGCTGGGGCCCGTGTGCGTGCTGGGGAGGTGTCAGGGACCATTTGGCGTGCCGCTTGGTCCCCGCGCGGGGTTGCTGGGCCCCATGCACGCACTGGGGAGGTGCCAGGGACCATTTGGCGAGACGCTTTGACACCGCACAAAGTGCGCTGGGGATGTGCCAGGGACCATTTGCGAGCAGTTGGGACCGTGCACGATGTCGCTGAGGCCCCTGTGTGTGCTTGGGATGTTCCAGGGACCATTTGGCGAGCCTCTGGGACCCTGCGCGAGGTCGGTGGGGATCGTGTGATCGCTGGGGAGGTGTCAGGGACCGTTTTGCGGGCCGCTGGAACCCCACGCGAAAATGCTGGGGCCCGTGCCCGTGCTGGGGATGTACCAGGGACCGTTTGGCGGGCCGCTGGAACCCCACGCGAAGTCGCTGGGGTCTTGGTGTTCTGCTGTGGCGGTGCAGGGACCATTTGGTGAGCCACTGGCACCCAGCGCTGGGTCGCTGTGCCCCGTGCGTGCGCTGGGGAGGTGCCAGGGACCATTTGGCGGGCCGCTGGAACCCCGCGCGGGGTCTCTGGGGCCTGTGTGCGTGCTGGAAATGTGCCAGGGATCTTTTGGCGAGCCGCTGGCACCCCGCTCGAGGTGGGCTGGTCCTCTGCGTGAGGCTGGGGAGGTGTCAGGGACCATTTTGCGAGCTGCTCGGTCCCCGCGCGGGGTCGCTGGGCCCCATGTGCGCGCTGGGGAAGTGCCAGGGACAGTTTGGCGAGCCACTGGAACCCCACACAAAGTTGCTGGGGTCCGTGTGCGTGCTGGGGAGGTGCCAGGGACCATTTGGCGAAGAAGACCGGACCCCTGCGCTTGGGTAAGCTGATAACCCCACGTGCTGGGAAGTGCCAGGGAAAGTTTGACGAGCCGCTGGAACCCCACATGAAGTCGCTGGAGACCGTGTGCATGCTGGGGAGGTGCTAGGGAGGATTTGGCGAGCCGCTGGGACCCCGTGTGGGGTCGCTGGGTCTGCGTCTTGCTGGGGAAGTGTCAGGGACCATTTGCGAGCAGTTGGGACCGCGCACGATGTCGCTGAGGCCCCTGTGTGTGCTGGGGATGTTCCAGGGACCATTTGGCGAGCCTCTGGGACCCTGCGCGAGTTCGCTGGGGTTCGTGCGATCACTGGGGAGGTGTCAGGGACAGTTTGGCGGGCCACTGGAACCGCACCGAAGTCGCTGGGGCCCGTGCGCGTGCTGGGGAGGTGCCAGGGACCATTTTGCGAGCCGCTCGGTCCCCGCGCGGGGTCGCTGGGCCCCATGTGCGCGCTGGGGAAGTGCCATGGACAGTTTGGCGAGCCACTGGTACCCCACACGAAGTCACTGGGGCCCGTGTGCGTGCTGGGGATGTGCCAGGGATCATTTGGCGAGCCGCCGGGACCCCGGACGGGGTCGCTGGGCCCCGTTCGTGCGCTAGGGAGGTGCCAGGGACCGTTTGGCTAGCTGCTGGTACCCCGCGTGGGGTCCATTTGGGCCGCCGTGTGCGTGCTGGGGAAAGGTGCCAGGGACCATTTGGAACCCCGAGTCGCTCGGACACAGCGCTGGGTTTGGGAGCTGTGCCCCATGTGGATGCTGCGCACTGGGGATGTGCCAGGGACAGTTTGGCAGTTTGGACCCGATGGACCTGCATGAAGTTCGCTGAGCCTCTTGGACCCCTGGTCGGCGTGTGCGTGCTGGGAGGTGTAAGGGAGCATTTGCTGGCAGCTGGGACCCTGTGTGGGGTGCTGGGTCCCGTCTTTGCTGGCACTGGGGAGTTTGTCTCTGGGGACCATTTGCGAGCAGTTGGGACCAGGACCATTGCGAGCTGGTGGCTTCAGCGAGCCCCTGGGCCCTTGTATTGCTGCGGATGTTCCAGGGACCATTTGGCGAGCCTCTGGGGGCCTCTTGGCGATGGGAGTTTTGCTGGGCATCTGGGGGCGATCGCTGGGGAGGTGTCAGGGACCATTTTGCTGGCCGCTGGAACCCCACGGGATGTTCCAGGGAAATGCGTGCCTGGGGCCCGTGCGATTGCTGGCGAGGTGTCAGGGACCGTTTGGCGGGCCTCTGGAACCCCACGCGAAGTCGCTGGGGCCCGTGCGTGTCCTGGGGAGGTGCCAGGGACCATTTTGCGAGCTGGTGGCACCCAGCGCTGGGTTGCTGGGCCCCGTGCGTGCGCTGGGGAGGTGCCAGGGACCATTTGGCGGGCCGCAGGAACCCCGCGCGGGGTCTCTGGGGTCGTGCGCTGCTCGGGAATGTGCCAGGGATCATTTGGCGAGCTGCTGGCACCCCGCGGTAGGTCCCTGGGCCCCATGTGTGGGCAGGGGAGGTGCCAGGGACCATTTGGCGAGCCGTTCGGACCCTGCGCGGGGTCGCTGGGCACTATGTGCGCGCTGGGGAAGTGCCAGGGACAGTTTGACGAGCCGATGGAACCCCACATGAAGTCGCTGGAGCTCGTGTGCGTGCTGGGGAGGTGCTAGGGAGCATTTGGCGAGCAGCTGGGACCCTGTGTGGGGTCGCTGGTTCCCGTGCACGCACTGGGGAGGTGTCAAGGACCATTTGCGAGCAGTTGGGACCGCGAACGATGTCGCTGAGGCCCCTGTGTGTGCTGCGGATTTTCCAGGGACCATTTGGCGAGCCTCTGGGAGCCTGTGCGAGGTCGCTGGGGATCGTGCGATCGCTGGGGATGTGTCAAGGACCGTTTTGCGGCCTGCTGGAACCCCACGCGAAGTCGCTGGGGCCCGTGCGCGTCCTGGGGAGGTGCCAGGGACCATTTGGCGAGTCGGTGGCACCCAGCGCTGGGTCGCTGGGCCCCGTGCGTGCGCTGGGGAGGTGCCAGGGACCATTTGGCGGGCCGCTCGAACCCAGCGCGTGGTCTCTGGGGCTCGTGTGCGTGCTCGGAATGTGCCAGGGATCATTTGGCGAGCTGCTGGAACCCCGCGCGAGGTCAATGGGCCCCATGTGCGTGCTGGGGAAGTGCCAGGGACAGTTTGACGAGCCGATGGAACCCCACATAAAGTCGCTGAAGCCCGTGTGCATGCTGGGGAGGTGCCATGGAGTATTTGCGAGCTGCTGGGACCCCGTGTGGGGTCGCTGGGTCCCGTGCGCGTGCTGGGGAGGTGTCAGGGACCATTTGCAAGCAGTTGGAACCGCGCACGATGTCGCTGAGGCCCCATGTGCGTGCTGGGGAAGTGCCAGGGACAGTTTGGCGAGCCACTGGTACCCCACACGAAGTCGCTGGGGTCCGTGTGCGTGCTGGGGAGGTGCCAGGGACTATTTCGCGAGCCGCTCTTGCCCGTCACGGGGGTCTCTGGGGCCGATGTGCGTGCTGGGGAGGTTCCAGGGACCACTTGGCGACCACTTGGCGACCACTGGGACTCCGCGTGGGGTCCCTGGGGCCCGTGTCCGTGATGGGGATGTGCCAGGGATCATTTGGCGAGCCGCCGGGACCCCGCAGGGGTTGAGCTTGCCCGTGCCTGCGCTGGGGAGGTGCCAGGGACCATTTGGCTAGCTGCTGGGACCCCGCGTGGGGTCGCTGGGTCCCGTGTGCGTGCTGGGGGCGCCAGGGGGCATTTGCAGCCTGGCCGTGCTGGCTCGGGGCCCCCGTGCTGGGTCAAGTGACTGGGCCCCAGTTGTTGGAGCTTGTGTGCGTGCTGGGGAGGTGCCAGGGACAGTTTGGCGAGCCACTGGTACACCACCTGGGGAGGTGCCAGGGACCAGTCGCTGGGGCCCGGTGTGGGCGTGCTGGGGAGAGGTGCCAGGGACCATTTGGCGTGCGTGCTGCCGGACCCGTGCAGGGTCGCTGGGCCCCATGCACTCGCTGGGGAGGTTCAGGGACCATTTGGCGAGGCGCTTTGACCCTGCACAAAGTGCGCTGGGGATGTGCCAGGGACCATTTGCGAGCAGTTTGGACCCAGCGTTGTCGCTGGGGCCGATGTGTGTGCTAGGGATGTTCCAGGGACCATTTGGCGAGCCTCTTGGACCCTGCGGCTCGGCTGCTGCGTGGCCGATGCGATCGCTGGGGAGGTGTCAGGGACCATTTTGCGGGCAGCTGGAACCCCCGCAAGTCGCTGGGGCGGTGGCGTGCCTGGGAGGTGCCAGGAACCATTTCGCGAGCAGCTCTTACCCGTGAGGGGTCTCTGGGGCTTCGTGTGCGTGCTGGGGATGTGCCAGAGACCATTTGGCGAGCCACTGGGACTCCGCGTGGTGTCCCTGGGGCCTTGTCCGTCCTGGGGATGTGCCAGGGATCATTTGGTGAGCTGCCGGATCCCGCGCAAAAGTCGCTGGAGCCCGTGTGCGTGATGGGGGGCGCCAGGGGCATTTGTCGAGCCACTCGGTTGCGTGAGGTCGCTGGGGATCATGCGATCGCTGGGGAGGTGTCAGGGACCGTTTGCGGGCGCTGGAACCCACGCGAAAATGCTGGGGCCCGATGGCGTGCTGAGGATGTACCAGGGACCATTTGGCGTGCCTCTGGGACCCTGCTTGGTCGTTGGGGCTCGTGCGATCGCTGAGGAGGTGTCAGGGACCGTTTGGCGGGGCTGAAACCCCGTGGTCGCTGGGGCCCGTGCGCATGCTGGGGAGGTGCCAGGGACCGTTTGGCGAGCTGCTGGCACCCAGCGTGGGGTCTCTGGGGCCGGTGTGCGTGCTCTTGGATGTGCCAGGGATCATTTGGCGGGCCGCTGGCCCCAGCTGTGTCGCTGGGCCCCCATCGTGGGCTGGGGAGGTGCCAGGGACCATTTGGCGAGCCCCTGGTTCCCCCCTTTGCGGGTCGCTGGAGCCTTGTCGTGCGGTAGCAGGTGCCATAGACCATTTGGCTAGCTGCTGGGACCCCGCGTGAAATCGCTGGGGCCCCATGTGCGTGCTGGGGGGCGCCAGGGGCATTTGGCGAGCCATTTCGGGACCCAGCTGGGTCGCTGGGTCCCGTCTTGGCGCTCTGGGAGGTGTCAGGGACAGTTTGGCGAGCCACTGGTACACCACACGACGAAGTCGCTGGGGCCCGTGTGCGTGCTGGGAGGTGCCAGGGACCATTTTGGCGTGCCGCTCGGGACCCGTGCAGGGTCGCTGGGCCCCATGCACTTTCGCTGGGGAGGTTCCAGGGACCATTTGGCGAGATGCTTTGACCCTGCACAAAGTGCGCTGGGGATGTGCCAGGGACCATTTTGCGAGCAGTTTGGATCGCGTTGTCGCTGGGGCCTGTGTGTGCTGGGGATGTTCCAGGGACCATTTGGCGAGCCTCTTGGACCCTGGCTTCGGCTGCTGCGGCGCGTGCGATCGCTGGGGAGGTGTCAGGGACCATTTTGCGGGCCGCTGGAACCCCACGCGAAGTCGCTGGGGCCGGTGAGCGTGCCTGGGAGGTGCCAGGAACCATTTCGCGAGCCGCTCTTACCCCGTGAGGGGTCTCTGGGGCTCGTGTGCGTGCTGGGGATGTGCCAGAGACCATTGGCAGCCACTGGGACTCGCGTGGTGTCCCTGGGGCCCTTGTCCGTCCTGGGGATGTGCCAGGGATCATTTGGTGAGCTGCCCGGACCCCGCGCAAAGTCGCTGGAGCCCGTGTGCGTGATGGGGAGGTGCCAGGGAGCATTTGTCGAGCCACTCGGACCCCGCGTGAGGTCGCTGGGGATCATGCGATCGCTGGGGAGGTGTCAGGGACCGTTTTGCGGGCCGCTGGAACCCCACGCGAAAATGCTGGGGCCCGTGCGCGTGCTGGGGATGTACCAGGGACCATTTGGCGTGCCTCTGGGACCCTGCGCGAGGTCGTTGGGGCTCGTGCGCATGCTGGGGAGGTGCCAGGGACCGTTTGGCGAGCTGCTGGCACCCAGCGTGGGGTCTCTGGGGCCCGTGTGCGTGCTGCGGATGTGCCAGGGATCATTTGGCGAGCCGCTGGCCCCCGCGCTGTGTCGCTGGGCCCCATGCGTGGGCTGGGGAGGTGCCAGGGACCATTTGGCGAGCCGCTTGGACCCCGCGCGGGGTTGCTGGGGCCCATGCGCGCGCTGGGGAGGTGTCAGGGACCATTTGCTAGCCGTTGGGAACGCGCGCGATGTCGCTGGGGCCCCTGTGTGCGCTGGGGAGGTGCCAGGGACCATTTGGCGGGCCGCTGGAACCCCGCGCGGGGTCTCTGGGGCCCGTGTGCGTTCTGGGAATGTGCCAGGGATCATTTGGCGAGCCGCTGGCACCCCGCTCTAGGTCGCTGGGCCCCATGCGCGCGCTGGGGAGGTGTCAGGGACCATTTGCAGCAGCTCGGTCCCAGCGGGGTTGCTGGGCCCCACGTGTGCGCTGGGGAAGTGCCAGGGACAGTTTGACGAGCCGTTGGAACCCCACATGAAGTCGCTGGAGCCCGTGTGCGTGCTGGGGAGGTGCTAGGGAGCATTTGGCGAGCCGCTGGGACCCTGTGTGGGGTGGCTGGGTTCCATGCGCGCGCTGGGGAGGTGTCAGGGACCATTTGCGAACAGTTGGGACACCGTGTGGGGTCGCTGGGTCACGTGCGCGCGCTGCGTAGGTGTCAGGGACCCTTTGCGAGCAGTTGGGACCGTGCTCGATGTCGCTGAGGCCCCTGTGTGTGTTGGGGATGTTCCAGGGACCATTTGGCGAGCCTCTGGGACCCTGCGCGAGTTCGCTGGGGTAAGTGCGATCTCTGGGGAGGTGTCAGGGACAGTTTGGCGGGCCACTGGAACCACACCGAAGTCTCTGGGGAGTGTGCGCGTGCTGGGGAGATGCCAGGGACCATTTTGCGAGCCGCTCGGTCCCTGCGCTTGGTCGCCGGCCCCCATGTGCGCGCTGGGGAAGTGCCATGGACAGTTTGGCGAGCCACTGGTACCTCACACGAAGTCGCTGGGGCCCGTGTGCGTGCTGGGGAGGTGTCAGGGACCATTTGGCGTGCCGCTTGGTCCCCGCGCGGGGTTGCTGGGCCCCATGCATGCACTGGGGAGGTGCCAGGGACCATTTGGCGAGACGCTTTGACACCGCACAAAGTGCGCTGGGGATGTGCCAGGGACCATTTGCGAGCAGATGGGACCGTGCACGATGTCGCTGAGGCCCCTGTGTGTGCTGGGGATGTTCCAGGGACCATTTGGCGAGCCTCTGGGAGGCAGAGATCATTTGGCGACCCACTGGGAACCTGCGCGTGGTTGCTGGGCCCTTTGTGTGTGCTGGGTAGGAGCTAGGGACCATTTTGCGTGCTGCTGGTACCCTGCATGGGGTCGCTGGGGCCCGTGAGCATGCTGGTGAGGTGCCAGGGAACATTTGCGAGCAGTTGGGATCCCGCGCGTTGTTGCTGGGGCCCAGTGCTTGCGCTGGGGAGGGACCAGGGACCATTTGGCGAGCCTCTGGGACCCTGCGCGAGGTCGCTGCGGCCCGTGCGATTGCTGGGGAGGTGCCAGGGACTATTTGGCGAGCCTCTGGAACCCTGCGTGAGGTCTCTGGGACCTGTGTGCGTACTGGGGTTGTGCCAGGGACCATTTGGCAAGCCGCTTTGACCCCATGCTAAGTCGCTGTGGCCCGTGCGCATGCTGGGGAGGTGCCAGGGACTATTTGGCGAGCCTCTGGAACCCTGCGTGAGGTCTCTGGGACCTGTGTGCATGCTGGGGTTGTGCTAGGGACCATTTGGCGAGCCGTTGGGACCCCATGCGATGACGCTGGTTCCAGTGTGCATGCTGGGGATGTGCCAGGGAGCATTTGACGATCCTCTGGGACACTGCGCAAGGTTGTTGGGGCTTGTGTGATCGCTGGGGAGGTGTAAGGGACCATTTTGTGGACCGCTGGCTCCCCACGCAAAGTCGCTGGGGCCCGTGTGCGTGCTGGGAATGTGCCAGGGATCATTTGACGAGCCGCTGGCACCCCGCGCTGGTTCCCTGGGCACCGTGCACGCGCTGGGGAGGAACCAGGGACCACTTGGCGAGCCACTGGGACCCCGCGCGGGGTTGCTGGGGCCTGTGTACGCGCTGGGTAGGTGCCCGAGATCATTTGGCGAGCCAATGGGACCCCGCGTGTGGTTGTTGGGCCCTGTGTGTGCTGGGTAGGAGCTAGGGACCATTTTGTGTGCACCTGGTACCCTGCAAGGGGTCGCTGGGGCCCGTGAGCGTGCTGGGGAGGCCGCTTTTGCCCCGCGCGAGGTCTCTGGGGCCTGTGTGCGTGCTGGGGATGTTCCAGGGATCATTTGGTGAGCCGCTGCAACCCTGCGCTGGGTCCCTGTGCACCTTGCGTGCGCTGGGGAGGTACCAGGGACTACTTGGCGAGCCACCGGGACCCTGTGCAAATTCGCTGGGGCCCGTGTCCGGGCTGGGGATGTGCAAGGGACCATTTCGCAAGCCGCTTTCACCCCACGCTAAGTCGCTGGGGCCTGTGCATGCGCTGGGGATGTGCCAGGGACCTTTTGGCGGGCCGCTGGAACCCCATGCGAAGTCGCCTGGGCCCGGGTGCGTCCTGAGGATGTGCAAAGGATCATTTGGCGAGCCGCTGGCAACCCGTGCCGGTCCCTCGGCACCGTGCACGCGCTGGGGAGGTGCCCGGCACCATTTGGCGAGCCGCTAGGACCCCGTGCGTGTCTTTGGGGCCCGTGTCCATGGTGGGGATGTGCCAGGGATCATTTGGCGAGCCGCTGGGTCCCCACGCGGAGTCGCTGGCCCCCGTGCGTGCGCTGGGGAAGTGCCAGGGACAGTTTGGCGAGCCGCTGGGACCCCACACAAAGTCGCTGGGGCCCGTGTGCGTGCTGGGGAGGTGCCAGGTACAATTTGGCAAGCCACTCGGACCCCGCGTGGGGTTGCTGGGCCCCATGCGCGCGCAGGGGAGGTGCCAGGGACCATTTGGCAAGCCGCTTTGACCTCACGCAAAGTCGCTATGGCCCGTGCGTGCGCTGGGGTCTGTGCGTGTGCTGGGGATGTGCCAGGGACCATTTGCATTTAATAGTGGTCTTACCTGAGTTGTTGCCCTTGTTTTGATGTGGTCTCCCTTCTGTTTTTTTGTTTTCTCCCCCCTTCCTTTCTAGTTTAAATGCTTCTGGACAGCCTGAAGGATCCTTTGTCCGAGTAGATTGGTTCCCTTTCTGTTTAAGTGCAGTCCGTCCCACCTGTATAGATAGTCCTTGTTGTAGAAAAGATGTGTCAGGGACCATTTGTGAGCCACTGGGACCCAGCACTAAGTTGTTGGGGCCCGTGCTTGCGCTGAGGATGTGCCAGGGAGCACTTGGCGAGCCTCTGGGACCCTGCGCAAGGTCGTTGGGGCTCGTGCGATCACTGGGGAGGTGTCAGGGACCATTTGGTGAGCCTCTGGGACCCTGCACGAGGTCGTTGGGGCTCGTGCGCGTGCTGGGGAGGTGTCAGGGACCATTTGCAAGCTGTTGGGACCACGCGCGATGCCGCTGGGGCCCGTGTGCTTGCTGGGGATGTGCCAGGGATCATTTGGCGAGCCTCTGGGCCCCTGCGTGGTGTCGCTGGGCCCCGTGCTTGCGCTGGGGAAGTGCCAGGGACAGTTTGGCGAGCCTCTGGAACCGCATATCTTGTCGCTGGGGCCCGTGTGCATGCTGGGGAGGAGCCAGGTACCATTTGGCGAGCCAGTCGGACCCAGACCGTGGTCGCTGGGCCCCCTTGCGTGCGCTGGGGATGTGCCAGAGACAGTTTGACGAGCCGCTGAAAGCCACCCAATGTCGCTGGGGCCCGTGTGCGTGAAAGGGAGGAGCCAAGGACCATTTGGAAAGCCACTCGGACCCAGAGCGGGGTCGCTGGGCCCCATGCGCGCGCTGGATAGGTGCCAGGGACCATTTGGTAAGCCGCTTTGACCCCGCGTGATGTCGCTGGGGCCCGTGTGCTTGCTGGGGATGTGCCAGGGATCATTTGGCGAGCCTCTGGGACCCTGCGCGGTGTCGCTGGGCCCTGTGCGTGCGCTGCGGAAGTGCCAGGGATAGTTTGGCGAGCCGCTGGAACCGCACACGAAGTCGCTGGGGCCTGTGTGCGTGCTGGGGATGTTCCAGGGACCATTTGGCGAGCCGCTGGGACACCGCGCTATGTCGCTGGGGTCCGTGTGGATGCTGGGGATGTGCCAGGGATCATTTGGCTAGCCTCTGGGTCCCTGCGCGCGGTCGCTGGGGCTTGTGCGATCACTGGGGAGGTGTCAGGGACCGTTTGGCAGGCCGCTGGAACCACACGCGAAGTCGCTGGGGCCCGTGCGCGCGCTGGGGTTGTGTCAGGGACCATTTCCGAGCAGTTGGGACCCCGCGCGATGTCTCTGGGGCCCATGCTTGCACTGAGGGAAGGACCAGGAACATTTATGAGCCTCTGGGTCCCTGCGCGAGGTCGTTGGGGCTTGTGCGATCGCTGGGGAGGTGTCAGGGACTGTTTGGCGGGCCGCTGGAACCCCAGGCGAAGTTGCTGGGGCCCGTGCGCGTGCTGGGTATGTGCCAGGGACCATTTGGTGAGCCTCTGGGACCCCGCGCGGGGCCGCAGGGCCCCATGTGAGCGCTGGGGAAGTGCCAGGGACAGTTTGGCGAGCAGTTGGTACCACGCGCGATGCCGCTGGGGCCAATGTGCTTGCTGGGGATGTTCCGGGGACAATTTGGCGAGTCTCTGAGACCCTGCGCGAGGTCGCTGGGGCTTGTGCGATCGCTGGGGAGGTGTCAGGGACCGTTTGGCGGGCCGCTGGAACCACACGCGAAGTCGCTGGGGCCCGTGCGGGCGCTGGGTAGGTGTCAGGGACCATTTGCGAGCTGTTGGGACCGTGCGCGATGCTGCTGGGGCCAATGTGCGTGCTGGGGTTGTTCAGGGACCATTTGGCAGTCTCTGGGACCAACGCAAAGTCGCTGGGACTCGTGCGATCGCTGGGGAGGTGCCAGGGACAGTTTGGCGAGTCGCTGGAACCGCACACGAAGTTGCTGGGCCCCATGCTCGCTGGGGAGGTGACAGGGACCATTTAGCAAGCCGCTTTGACCCAGCGCAAAGTCTCTGGGGCCCGTGTGCGTGCTGGGGATGTGCCAGGGAGTATTTGGCGAGCTGCTGGCACTCCGCGCTGGGTTGCTGGGCCCCGTGCGCGTGCTGGTGAGGTGCCAGGGACAGTTTGGTGAGCCGCTGGAACCCCACACAAAGTCACTCGGGCCAGTGTGCGTGCTGGGGAGGAGCAAGGGACTGTTTGGCGAGCCACTTGGACCCAGAGCGATGTCGCTGGGCCCCATGAGTGCGCTGGGGATGTGCCAGGGACCATTTGGCAAGCCGCTGGCACCTCACGCTTGGTCGCTAGGCTCCATTCGCTCACAGGGGAGGTGCGAGGGATCTTTGCGAGCCGCTGGGACCCCACGCGGGGTCGCTGGGCCCCGTGTACGCGCTGGGGAGTTGCCAGGGATCATTTGGCGAGCCGCTGCAACCCAGTGTGAAGTCCCTTGGACCCCTGCGCGCACTGGGGAGGGGCCAGGGAACATTTGGGAAGCTGCCGGGACTCAAATTCGCTGGGGCCCATGCGCGCGCTGGGGATGTGCCAGTTACAATCTGGCCAGCCAATCGGACCCCGCGCGGGGTCGCTGGGGCCCGTGCACGCGCTGGGGTTGTGTCAGGGACCATTTCCGAGCAGTTGGGACCCCGCGCGATGTCTCTGGGGCCCAGTGCTTGCGCTGGGGAAGGACCAGGGACCATTTGGCGAGCCTCTGGGACCCTGCGCGAGGTCGCTGCGGCCCGTGCGATCGCTGGGGAGGTGTCAGGGACTGTTTGGCGGGCCACTGGAACCCCAGGCGAAGTTGCTGGGGCCCGTGCGCATGCTGGGTATGTGCCAGGTACCATTTGGTGAGCCTCTGGGACCCCGCGCGGGGCCGCAGGGCCCCATGTGCTTGCTGGGGATGTTCTGGGGACCATTTGGCGAGACTCTGGGACCCTGCGCGTGGTCGCTGGGGCTCGTGCGATCGCTGGGGAGGTGCCAGGGACAGTTTGGCGAGCCGCTGGAACCGCACACGAAGTTGCTGGGCCCCATGCGCCCGCTGGGTAGGTGTCAGGGATCATTTGCGAGCAGTTGGGACCGCGCGCGATACCGCTGGGGCCCGTGTGTGTGCTGGGGATGTTCCAGGGACCATTTGGCGAGCCTCTGAGACCCCGCGCAAAGTCGCTGGGTCCCGTGTGCGTGCTGGGGATGTTCTGGGGACCATTTGGCAAGCCTCTGGGACCCTGTGCGAGGTCGCTGGGGCTCGTGCGATCGCTGGGGAGGTGTCAGGGACCGTTTGGCGGGCCGCTGGAACCACATGCGAAGTCACTGGGGCCCGTGCGCATGCTGGGTAGGTGTCAGGGACCATTTGCGAGCAGTTGGGACCGCGCGCGATACCGCTGGGGCCCGTGTGTGTGCTGGGGATGTTCCAGGGACCATTTGGCGAGCCTCTGGGACCCTGCGCGAGGACGTTGGTGCTCGTGCGTTTGCTGGGGAGGTGTCAGGGACCGTTTGGCAGGCCGCTGGAACCCCACGCAAAGTTGCTGGGACCCGTGCGCGTGCTGGGGAGGTGCCAGGGACCAGTTCGCGCACCGATCTTGCCCCGCACGGTGTCTTTGGGGCCCGTGTGCGTGCTGGGGATGTTCCAGGGATTATTTGGTGAGCTGCTGGCACCCCGCGCTGGGTCGCTGGGCCCTGTGCGCGTGCTGGTGAAGTGCCAGGGACAATTTGCAGAGCCGCTGGAACCCCATACAAAGTCACTGGGGCCTGTGTGCGTGCTGGGTAGGAGCATGGGACTGTTTGGCGAGCCACTTGGACCCAGAGCGGGGTCGCTGGGCCCCATGAGCGCGCTGGGGATGTGCCAGGGACCATTTGCAAGCAGTTGGGACACCGTGCGATGTCGCTGGGGCACGTGTGTATGCTGGGGATGTGCCATGGATCATTTGGCGAGGCTGTGGGACCCTGAGCGAGGTCGCTGGGGCTCGTACGATCGCTGGGGAGGTGTCATGGACCGTTTGGCGGACCACTGGAACCCCACACGAAGTCGCTGGGGCCCGTGCACACGCTGGGGAGGTGCCAGGGTCCATTTGGCAAGCCGCTTTGACCCCGCGAGAAGTCGCTGGGGCCCTTGCGTGCACTGGGGATTTGCTAGGGACCGTTTGCGAGCAGTTGGGACCACACGCGATGTTGCTGGGGCCCAGTGCTTGCGCTGGGGAGGGACTAGGGACCATTTGGCGAGCCTCTGGGACATTGCGCGAGGTCGTTGGGGCTCGTGCGATCCCTGGGGATGTGTGAGGGACCGTTTGGCGTGCCCCTGGAACCCCACACGAAGTCACTGGGGCCCGTGTGCGTGCTGTGGAGGAGCAAGGGACCATTTGGCGAGCCACTCGGACCCAGAGAGGGGTCGCTGGGCCCCATGCGCGCTCCGAGGAGGTTCCAGGGAACATTTGGCGAGCAGCTGGGACTCCGCGTGGGGTCGCTGGGCCCTATGTGCGTGCTGGGGATGTGCCAGGGACCACCTTCAAGAAGCTGCTTGATGAGATTCTGGGATCAATAAGCTGCTAACAACCAAACGAGCAAGATGGGCTGAATTTCCTCCTCTCGTTTGTAAACTTTCTTATGTTCTTATGTTGTTATTTGGCGAGCCTCTGGGACGCTGCTTGGCGTGAGGTCGCTGGGGCTTGTAACGATTGCTGGGAGGTGTCAGGGACCATTTGGCAAGCCGCTTTGACCCCAGCGTGAAGTCGCTGGGGCCCGTGGAGTGCGCTGGGGATGTGCCAGGGACCATTTGCGAACAGTTGGGAACCCACGCGATGTCGCTGGGGCCCAGTGCTTGCGCTGGGGAGGGACCAGGGACCATTTTGCGGTCCGCTGGAACCCCACTCGAAGTCGCTGGGGCCCGTACGCGTGATGGGGTGGTGCCAGGGACCATTTCGCGAACCGCTCTTGCCCCGCGCGGTGTCTCTGCGGCCCGTGTGCGTGCTGGGGAGGTGCCAGGGATCATTTGGCGAGCCGCTGGGAACCTGCACGAGGTCCTTGGGGCTCATGCGATCGCTGGGGAGGTATCAGAGACTGTTTGGCGGGCCGCTGGAACCCCACGCGAATTTGCTGGGGCCCGTGCGCGTGCTGGGGATGTGCCAGGGACCATTGGTGAGCAGTTGGGACCGTGCGTGATGCCGCTGGGGCCAATGTGCGTGCTGGGAATGTTCCAGGGACCATCTGGCGAGTCTCTGGGACCCTGCACGAGGTCGCTGGGACTCGTGCGATCGCTGGGGAGGTGCCAGGGACCGTTTGGCGAGTCGCTGGAACCGCACACGAAGTTGCTGGGCCCCTTGCGCGTGCTGGGGAGGTGACAGGGACCATTTAGCAAGCCGCTTTGACCCAGCGCAAAGTCGCTGGGTCCCGTGTGCGTGCTGGGTATGTTCCAGGGAGCATTTGGCGAGCCTCTAGGACCCCGCGCGGGGTCTTAGGGCCCCATGTGCGCGCTGGGGAAGTGCCAGGGGCAGTTTGGCGAGCCGCTGGAACCCCACACGAAGTCGCTGGGGCTCGTGCGCGCGCTGGGGAGGTACAAGGGACCACTTGGCGAGCCACTGTGACCCCGCGCTGGGTCGCTGGGGCCCGTGTCCGGGCTGGGTATGTGCCAGGGATTATTTGGCGAGCCGCTGGGACCCCGCAAGGGGTCGTTTGGCCCCATGTGCACTCTGGAAAAGTGCCAGGGACAGTTTGGCGAGCCGCTGGAACCCCACCAAGTCGCTGGGGCCTGTGTGCGTGCTGGGGAGGTGCTAGGGAGCATTTGGCAAGCCTCTGGGACCTTATGCTAGGTCGCTGGGGATCATGCGATCGCTGGGGAGGTGTCAGGGACCATTTGGCGGGCCGCTGGAACCCCACGCGAAGTTGCTGGGTCCCGTGCGCGTGCTGTG
>CM072681.1:27050747-27096451 GCA_036884735.1 Huso huso
ATTACGCATTACATATTACGTCTGTGCTCTACAACGTTCCTCTGGTGTGCTTCTACACTGTGATCTGTCATTACCCTTGTGTTTAATGTCTCCTGGTTTTAAAAATTATCTCCCTGTGGCTCATAACAACACCAATTCCTGCGATTACCACACCCATCTGTGTTTTACAACATTTCCTCCTGTGCTCCCACACGCTCCCCTGTGCATTACCACTAATAAATCTCTTGTGTTTTGTATCATCTCTTTGCTGCTTCTCCCGACACCATCCAGGCCTGCAAATGTTTACCTGTGAGCTCCTTATGTGTTTTGTATCAATGCCACTGATTACTCTTTGTGTTTTAGAATACTTCCTATGCTTAGCAATATCTCTCTCTCTGGCATTTTACAATGATTTCCCTTACACCCATCTGTGCTCTCCACAGTGCTTCCCTATTCTTTACCAGACCGCTTTCAGGCTTTAAATTGCTCCTGTGCTTCCAAAAAATGCTTTACCTATTGCATTTTACCATACCCTCTGAGCTTTAAAATCCTCCTATGTGCTTCTTCTTTTGCTAATGCTATCCCATAGATTTCCACCATAGCTCTGTGGGCTTTCCTTATTAATGATTTCCTACTCATACACCAGTGCTCTTACAATGCTCCTCTTGTGCTTACATTTCAGATTTTGTCATACCTTTATGGGTTTTAATGCCCCTGGTTTTAAATACTTCCTCAGGAAGTTCCAGTAATACCTCCACTCCAAGCATCACCATTAGGTATCTGTGCTGTCCCATGTTTTGATTGTGCTTCTCCCACACCCATTCAGGTTTTACAACATTTCCCCTCTGTTCGGCATCAAGCTTCCCCAGGCTCTGCAATGTCTACTCCAGAGCTCTATGTAAAGCTACACAGTGCATTGACATGCCTTTGTGCTTAAAATACTTCCCTATGTTTTAAGTAACATCTCTCTCCTTAGCTCCTTATAATGATTTTACACCTATCCAGGCCACCATAAGCCTCCCCTAGGTTTTATTAATGTTTCTCCCAGGTTCTGCAATGTTTTCCAGACCTCTACTTATGTATGCCATATAATGTGCATTGACATGCCTTTGTGTTTTAAAATACTCCTTGTTGTTTTAGTATCAATCTCTCCTCTTTTGGTCCCTTATTAATGCCTCCCATAACTGTCTTCAGGCTCTACAATGCTCTCTATGCTTACATTGTGATTTTGTATAATCTTTAACGGGTTTAATTTGCCCTTGGTTTTAAAAATTTCCCTGTGGTTTGCCATACCACCGAGTTATCACCATACCTATCCAGGCTTGTCCCATGCTTCATTCATACCTTATCCAGTTTTATAACATTTTTTCCAGTGCTTTCCCACAATGCTCTCCACCTTCAGCATTACCTTCATACCCTCTGTGCTTGATGATGCCTTTTGTGCTTTTTAAAATTTTCCCATTTACGTTTAGCAATATTTCACCTGGCCTCTTTACAATGATTTCCTTCCCCACCATACCTATTCAGGTGCTCCACAACATTGCCCTGTGCTCTGTTAATGTTTCACTGTGTTTTACATCATTAATTCCTCTGTTCTCCTCTGGTAATGCTTCCCCTTGTGCATTACCATTACCTTGTGTTTTTGTAATATTTCCTTGTTATGTTTGTAATAGCCTCATTCTTTATATTGCCCTCCCCCAAATCTGGCTCAGGTTTCACAATGCCTCATATAAGTTACATACTGGTGGGATTTCCCATACCTTGTGTTTAATGCCTCTCGGTTTTAAAATTACCTCCCCTGTGGTCTGGTAATAACACCTTGCGCTATCACCATAGGTATCTGTGCTGGTCCCATACTTTGATGTGCTTTCCTCCCATAACCTATCAGGTTTTACAACATTTCCTGTTCTGGCAATGCTCCTTGTGCTCTGCAACGTCTACCTCAGAGTCTCCCCATGTGTTTACATTGTGTTAGGCATACGCAGTTCTCTTTGTGCTTTGGGGTAAAATACTCCCCATGTTTGGCAATATCTCTGGGCTTACAATGATTTCCACCATACCCATCTGTGGCTCTACTATGCTTCCGTGGTTTTACAATGCTTTCCTGTGCTCTGTAATGTTTACCAGATCTCTATGTTTTACATTTCAGGCATTGGACATGCTCCTTTGTGCTTTCTTTTAAAAAATTCCCCATGTTTAGTAAGACAATTCCTCCTGGTCTTCTTACATCGCCTTCCCATACCTGTCTGTGCTCCCACAATGCTCCTTCATAAGCCATATTTCAGATTTGTCATACCTTTGTGCTGTTTAATGCCTCTTGGTTTTAAATATTTTCCCTGTGGTTTGCCATACCACCTCCTGATCATTACCATACCCATTCAGTTGTCCTATGTTTTACCATTACCCATTCAGGCTCTTACAACACTGCCCCTGTGCTCTACAATGCTTCCACTGTGTTTTTTAACACCACATATGTTCCTCCCTACAGTGCTTCCCCTGTGCATCACCATACCTTAGAAAGGTGTTTTGTAATACTTTTGCTATAAGTCTTTGTACACTTCCTCTGGCCATTCAATCGCTTCCCCCACCCATTATCCAGCTCTACAATGTTTTCTTATGTGTTTTACAATGCTATCCTTGTGCCTGTTGCAATGTGTCCCAGACATCTTTATGTTTATTATTTTCATGCATTGAACATGCCTTTGTGCTGTAGATTTCCCTATGCTTAGCAATATTATCTCTCTCTCTCTGGTCTTACATAATGATTTCCCTCCCCATAATTCCATCTGTGCTCTACATAACATTTTCTCCCTGTTCTCAGTATCAGTGCTTCCCCTGTGCTCTGCAATGCCTGGCCTCAGAGCTCCTCTAGCATGCGTTACATCAGGCATTGACATGCCTTTGTGCTTTAAAAATTGCCTCCCATGCTTCTGGTAATATCTCTGGCTCCTTTTACAATGATTTCCATAATCCATCTGTGCCACTATGTTTCCTGTGGTTTTACACTGCTTTCCTTGTGCTCTGCAAATGTTTTCCAGACCTTCCTCATGTTTTATTAAATGTGCATTGACATGCCTTTTGTGCTTTAAAATACTTCCCTATGTTTAGTTAACACCTCTCTGGTCTTTACACGCTCCTCTCCCATACCCGTTCACAGTTCTGCCAATGCCTTCATGTGCTTACATTCAGGATTTTTTTGCCATACCTTTAGGTTGCTTTAATGCGTCTCTCCTATTTTAAAATATTTCCCCAGGAGCCTGTCATACCACTGAGCATTACTATTACCTTATCCAGGTTGTCCCATGTTTTAATTATACCCATTCAGGGTTTCTTTAATAACATTTTCCTGGTGTCTCTACACTGCTTCACTGTGCATTCACTATTACCCTCCAGGCTTTTGATGATGCCCCTTTGTGCTTTAAAATACTTCCATGCTTAGTAATATTTCACCTTGGTCTTCTTTTGCTAATGATTTACCATACCTATCTGTGCTCTTACAACATTGGTTCCTGTGTTCTTCTTACAATGCTTCCCTGTGCATTACTTATTACCTTTTGTAAGCTTTGTAATACTTTGCTATGTTTTATAATACCTCTCTGGCCATTCAATGCTATCCCATACTCCATACCTGTGCTCTTACAATGCTTTCATGTGCTTCTTTTACACGTTATCCCAGGCTCTGCAATGTCTACTCAGACATCTTTATTGTTTTACATTGTGTATCAGACATGCCTTTTGTGCTGTAGAATACTTCCCATGCTGGTTTAACAATATCTCTGGTCTTTTACAATGATTTCCCTCCCTATTTTACCCATCTGTGCTCTACAGTGCTTCCCTCTATTCTTACCAGACTGCTTTTGTGTTTTAAATTGTTCTTGTGCTCCAAAAATTGCTTTACCTATGATTTCCACTCATACTCCTCTTGAGCTTTAGTAACCTCCTCCCATGTGTTTCTTTACAATGCTATCCCATGATTTTCCACCATAGTTCTGTGGTCTTTTACAATGATTTCCACTAGTTTTACATTTCAGGTTTCTATTAATGCTCTCTGTGCTTATATTGTGGATTTTACATACCTTTGTGTTTAATGCCTCTGGTTTTGGGCCTCCCCTGTGGTTTCCAGTAATACCACTCATGACAATACCATAGGTATCTGTGTTGTCCTATGCCTTTGATTGTGTTTTCCATACCTATCTGTGCTTTTTATAACATTTCCTCTGCTCAGCAATGCTTCCCCAGGCTCTGCCATGTCCACCAGATCCCCCTCTCTATATTTTCCCACTGTGCATTGACATGCCTTTGTGCTTTAAAAATACCTCCCTATGTTTGGTAATATCTCTCTCTGGCCTTTTATAATGATTTACCATACCCATCTGTGCTTACTATATGCTCCCTTGGGGTTTGTTAATGCTTTCCTGTGCTCTGCAATGTTTTCCAGACCTCTTCTATGTTTTTTTACAATGTACTTGATTATGCCTTTGTGTTTTTTAAAATACTTCCCCCTATGTTTAGTAATAATACTCCTTCCTCTGGTCTTTACAAGCTGCCTTCCCATACCCTGTCTGTGCTCTGGCTAATGCTCTCTATGCTTCATATTTGTGATTTACATACCTTTGTGTTGCTTATCGCCTCTGGTTTTAAAATATTTCCCAGGGAGTTTTACAACACTGAGCATTACTCTTCATACCTATCCAGGCTGTCCCATGTTTTTCCACCATACCCATCTTGTGCTTTTATAACATTTTTCCTCTGTGCTCCTTACAATGCTTCACTGTGCATTTACCATACCCCTTGTGTTTGATGATGTCTTTGTGTTTTAAAAAATACTTCTCCTTCTATGCTTAGCAATATTTCACTTGGCCTTTAGCAATGATTTTCCATTTACACCCATCTTGTGCTCTTCTACAACATTGTCTCTGTGTCTCTACAATGCTTCCCTGTGCATTACTATTACCTTTTGTGTTTTGTAATACTTTGCTATGTTTTATATTACCTCTCACATTCAATGCTATCCCATTACCCATCTGTGCTCTTACAATGCTTTCATGTTTTTTACAATGCTATCCTTGTGCTCTGTAATGTCTAACACCAGTGACATCTTTATGTTTTACATTGTGCATTGACATGTCTTTTGTGCTGTAGAATACTTCCTATGCTTAGCAATATCTCTTGGCTTTTTTTTTACAATGATTTCCCCCATAACACCCATCTGTTGTGCTCTACAGTGCTTCCCTATTCTTTTACTAGACCGCCCAGGCTTTAAATTGCCTCTGTGTTTCTCAAAATGCAAGCTTACCCATGCATTTTACCTCATACCCTCTGGAGCTTTTAAAATCCTCCCATGTGTTTTTTTTTAGTTGTGCTATCCCATGATTTCCACCATAGCTCTTGTGGCCTTTACAATGATTTACCATACATTTCTGTGCTCTCACAATGCTCCCTCCTCAGGCCATATCAGGATTTGCCATACCTTTTGTGTTTAATGCCCTCTGGCTTTAAAATATTTCCTGTGGTTTGTAATACCACTCCATTACCATAGGTATCTGTGTTGGTCCCATGCTTTGATTGCAAAAGTTTTTCCCATACCCATTCAGGGCTTTTACAACATACCTCCCCTAATATCGCTTCCCAGGCTCTGCACAATGTCTACTAGAGCTCCCCATGCGTTGATTGCGGACTGGATTACGTCTTTTTGCTTTAAAAACATCTCCATATGTTTCATAATATCTCTCCTTCAGGTCTTTACAATGATTCCCCACCATACCTATCCAGGCAAAGCCACTATGTGTTTTTCCCCCAGGTTTTCCACGTTTCTCTCCCCAGTCTCCAATGTTGTCCTCCAGATCCCTCTCTATGTTTTTTATTAATGCATTGACATGCCTTTAGGCTTTTTTAAAATACTTCCCTCTATGTTTAGTATCACCCTCTTGGCTTTTTACAATGCCTTCCCATACCCGTTTTTCCAGGTGCTCTATAATGCTCTATGCTTTATATCAGATTTTGCCATACCCAGGTTGCTTTTAATCGCCCTGGTTTTAAATATTTCCCTGTGGTTTGCCATACCACTGATCATTACCATACCTATCCAGGGCTGTCCCATGTTTCACCATACCTATCTGTGTTTCTGCCAACATTGCCTCCAGGCTCTACAATGCTTCACTGTGTTTTACAATACACCTCTCTGTTCTTACATAGTTCCCCTGAGGTGCATTACTCATACCCTTTGTGTTTTCAGTAATTACTTTTTGAGTGTTTGGTAACACCTCTGGGCCATTCAACGCTTTCTCCCATGGACCCATCTGTGCTCTACAAAGCTTCTCATGTGGGTTTACTAACGTTATCCCAGGCTCCTGCAATGTCTACCTCAGGACATCTTTATGTTTTAGATTTCAGCATTGATTATGCCTTTGTGTTTAGGAACACTTCCCCATGCTTTAGGCAATATCTCCTCTCTCTGGCCTTTACAATGATTTCCCCATACCCATCCAGGCTCTACAGTAAGCCCATTCTTTTACCAGACCGCTGCTTTTGCTGTTTTAAATTGCTCCTCTGTGCTTCCAAAAATGTTTACCTCCATACATTTTACCATACCCTCTGAGCTTTAAATCCTCCTATAAAAAGTTTTACAATGCTATCCCATGATTTCCAACCATAGCTCTGTGGTTCCTTTACAATGATTTCCACCATACATTTTCTGTGCTCTACAATGCCTCTGTGCTTACATTGTCAGATTCCATTACACCTTTGTGTTTAATGCCTCTGGTTTTAAAATACTTCCCTGTGGTTTGCAACACCACTCTGCGCATTACCATAGGTATCTGTTGGTCCCATGCTTTGATGTGCTTTTCCATACCAATCTGTGTTTTACAACATTTCCTCTGCTCGGCATCAGCTCCCCTGTGCTCTGCAATGTCTCACCAGAGCTCCTCTATATGTTACATTGTGCATTGACATGCCTTTGTGCTTTTAAAATACTTCCCCATGCTTCATAACATCTCCTCTCCTTTATAATGCCTTCCCATACCTTGCTCAGTGCTCTACAATGCCTCTATGCTTACATTGTGATTTGCCATACCTTTTGTGCTGCTTAATGCCTCTGGCTTTTAAAATATTTCCCCTCTCTGTGGTTTGCCATACCACCTGAGCATTACCATACCCATCAGGTGCTTGTCCCATAAATGTTTTACCATACCTATCAGGTTTTACAACATTTTCCTGTGCTCTACAATGCTTCACTGTGCATTACCATACCTCTGTGCTTGATGATGCCTTTGTGTTTTTTTAAAATACTTCCCTATGCTTAGCAATATTTCCTCTGGCCTTTACAATGATTTACCATACCCATCTGTGCTCTGGCAACATTGCCCCCTGTGCTCCCCAATGCTTCACTGTGTTTTACAATACACCTCTGTTCTCTATAATGCTTCCCCCTGTGCATTACCATACCTTTGTGTTTAATATATTTTGCTATGCTTTGGTAATATCTTCCTCTGGCCATTCAATGCTTTCCCCATACCCATCTGTGCTCTTACAATGTTTTCATGTAAGTTTTTACAATTTATCCCTGGCTCTGCAATGTCTACCAGACATCTTTATGCTTTACATTGTGCATTGACATGCCTTTTTGTGCTGTAGAATATTTCCCATGCTTAGCAATATCTCTCTCTGCCTTTACAATGATTTCCCCATACCCATCTGTGCTCTACAGTGTTTCCCTATTCTTTACCAGACCGCTTTGTGCTTTAAATTGCTCTGTGTTTCAAAAAATGCTTACCTACATTTTACCATACCTCTGAGCTTTAAAATCCTCCCTATGTGCATCATAATGCTATCCCATGATTTACCATAGCTCTGTGGTCTTTACAATGATTTACCATACATTTCTGTGCTCTATAATGCTCTCTATGCTTACATTGTGATTTGCCATACCTTTGTGTTGCTTAATGCCTGGTTTTAAAATACTTCCTGTGGTTTGCCATACCACTCTGAGCATTTCACCATACCTCCATCTGTGCTTGTCCCATGTTTTTACCATACCTATCTGTGCTTTTACAACATTTTCCTGTGCTCTACAATGCTTCTTCACTCAGGCATTACCATACCTCTGTGCTTGATGATGCCTTTGTGCTTTTTAAAAATACTTCCCTGTGCTTAGCAATATTTCACTCTGGCCTTTACAATGATTTTACCATACCTATCTGTGCTCTGGCTAACATTGCCCTGTGCTCTACAATGTTTCACCAGGCTTTTATAACACACCTCTGTTATCTACAATGCTTCCCTGTGCATTACCATTACCTTTGTTTTTGTAATACTTTGCTATGCTTTTGTAATACCTCTCTGGCCATTCAATGTTTTCCCATACCCATCTGTGCTCTACAATGCTTTCATGTGCTTTACAATGCTATCCTGTGCTCTGCAATGTCTACCAGACATCTTTATGCTTTACATTGTGCATTGACATGCCTTTGTGCTGTAGAATACTTCCCTATGCTTAGCAATATCTCTCTCTGGCCTTTACAATGATTTCCCATACCCATCTGTGCTCTACAGTGCTTCCCTATTCTTTACCAGACCGCTTTGTGCTTTACATAAGAACATAAGAAAGTTTACAAACGAGAGGAGGCCATTCAGCCCATCTTGCTCGTTTGGTTGTTAGTAGCTTATTGATCCCAGAATCTCATCAAGCAGCTTCTTGAAGGATCCCAGGGTGTCAGCTTCAACAACATTACTGGGGAGTTGGTTCCAGACCCTCACAATTCTCTGTGTAAAAAAGAGCCTCCTATTTTCTGTTCTGAATGCCCCTTTATCTAATCTCCATTTATGACCCCCTGGTCCTTTTTTTTTTTCAAGTCAAAGAAGTCCCCCAAGGGTTGACATTGTCTATTCCTTTTAGGATTTTGAATGTTTGAATCAGATCGCCACAGAAGTCTTCTTTGTTCAAGACTGAATAGATTCAATTCTTTTTAGCCTGTCTGCATACCTACATGCCTTTTAAACCCGGGATAATTCTGGTTGCTCTTTTCTTTGCACTCTTTCTAGAGCAGCAATATCCTTTTGTAACGAGGTGACCAGAACTGAACACAATATTCTAGGTGAGGTCTTACTAATGCATTGTAGAGTTTTAAATATTACTTCCCTTGATTTAAATTCAACACTTCTCACAATATATCCAAGCATCTTGTTAGCCTTTTTTTTATAGCTTCCCCACATTGTCTAGATGAAGACATTTCTGAGTCAACATAAACCCTAGGTCTTTTTTCATAGTTCCCTTCTTCAATTTTACTATCTCCCATATGATATTTATAATGAACATTTTTATTGCCCGCATGCAATACTTTACACTTTTCTCTATTAAATTTCATTTGCCATGTGTCTGCCCAATTTTGAATGCGGTCTAGATCATTTTGAATGACCTTTGCTGCTTCAACAGTGTCTGCCACTCCTCCTATTTTTGTGTCGTCTGCAAATTTAACGAGTTTGCTTACTATATCAGAGACTAAATCATTAATGTAGATTAGGAATAGCAGAGGACCTAATACTGATCCCTGTGGTACACCACTGGTTACCTCACTCCATTTTAAATTGCCTCTGTGCTTCAAAAATGCTTACCTATGCATTTTACCATACCTCTGAGCTTTAAAATCCTCCTATGTGCTTTACAATGCTATCCTATGATTTGCCATAGCTCTGTGGCCTTTACAATGATTTACCATACATGTCTGTGCTCTACAATGCTCTCTGTGCTTACATTGTGATTTGCCATACCTTTGTGTTTAATGCCTCTGGCTTTAAAATACTTCCTGTGGTTTGTAATACCACTCCCAAAGTTTATCACTACCATACCTATCTGTGCTTTACAACATTTTCCTGTGCTCTACAATGCTTCCCTGTGCATTACCATACCTTTGTGCTTTGTAATACTTTGCTATGCTTTCCCATACCCATCTGTGCTCTGCAATGTTTACCAGAGCTCTTTATGCTTTACATTGTGCATTGACATGCCTTTGTGCTTTAGAATACTTCCATGCTTAGCAATATCTCCTCTCTGGCATTTACAATGATTCTCCCCACCCATCTGTGCTCTACAGTGTTTCCCTATTCTTTACCAGACCGCTTTGGGCTTTTAATTGCCTCTGTGCTTCAAAAAAAATGTTTACCTATGCATTTTACCATACCTCTGAGCTTTAAATCCCTCCCATGTGCTTTACAATGCTATCCTAATGATTTTAACCATTAGCTCTGTGGCTCTTTATTAATGATTTTACCATACATGTCTGTGCTCTCTAATGCTCTCTGTGCTTACATTGTGATTTGCCATACCTTTGTGTTTAATGCCCTCCTGGCTTTAAATACTTCCTGTGGTTTGCAATACCACTCTGCGCATTACCATAGGTATCTGTGCTGTCCCATGCTTTTGATGTGCTTTCCCATACCTATTCTGTGCTTTACAACATTTCCTCCTGCTCCGGCACAGCCCCCTGTGCTCTGCAATGTTCACCAGAGCTCTCTATGCGTTACATTGTGTATTGACATGCCTTTTGTGCTTTAAAAATACTCCCCATGCTTGGCAATATCTCTCTCTGGCCTTCATAATGATTTCCACTTCATACCTATCTTGTGCTGCTTTACTATGCCTTCCCCAGGTTTTATTAATGTTTTCCTGTGCTCTGCAATAATTTTTCCAGACCTCTCTATGTTTTACAATGTGCATTGACATGCCTTTGTGCTTTAAAATACTTCCTATGTTTAGTATCATCACACCTCTGGCCTTTATAATGCCTTCCCATAATCTGTCTGTGCTCTACAATGCCTCTATGCTTACATCAGGATTTGCCATACCTTTGTGCTGCTTAATGCCCTCTGGTTTAAAAAATATTTCCCTGTGGTTTGCCATACCACTGAGCATTACCATACCTATCTGTGCTGTCCCATGCTTTTACCATACCCATTCTGGTTTTTTAACATTTTCCTGTGCTCTGATAATGCTCAACTGTGCATTACCATACCTCTGTGTTTGATGATGCCTTTGTGCTTTAAAATACTTCCCTATGCTGAAGCAATATTTCACCTGGCCTTTACAATGATTTACCATACCCATCTGTGTTCCCTTACAACATTGTCCCTGTGCTCTACAATGCTTCCTTCACTGTGTTTTACAATACACCTCTGTTCTCTGTAATGCTTCCCCTGTGCATTACCATACCTTTGTGCTTTGTAATACTCTTATTATGCTTCTAATAGCTCTCTGGTCTTTACAATGCCTTCCCATAATCCGGTCTGTGTCTACAATGCTCTCTTATACTTATTACATGATTTGCCATACCTTTGTGTTTAATGCCTCTGGTTTTAAAATACTTCCTGTGGTTTGTAATACCACTCTGCGATTACCATAGGTATCTGTGCTGTCCCATGCTTTGATGTGCTTTCCCATACCCATCTGTGCTTTACATAACATTTCCCTCTGCTCGGCATAACAGCCTCCCTGTGCTCTGCAATGTCTACCAGAGCTCTATATGTGTTACATTGTGCATTGACATGCCTTTGTGCTTTAAAATACTTCCCTATGTTTTGGCAATATCTCCTCTGGGCTTTACTTTAAATGATTTACCATACCCATCTGTGCTCCACTATGCTTCCCCTGTGTTTTACAATGCTTTTCCTGTGTTCTGCAATGTTTTACCAGACCTCTATATGTTTTACATTGTGCATTGATATTGCCTTTGTGCTTTAAATACTTCCCTATGTTTAGTTAATACCTCTGGCCTTTACAATGCCTTCCCATACCCGTCTGTGCTCTACAATGCTCTCTATGCTTATATCAGATTTGCCATCATACCTTTTGTGCTGCTTAATGCCTCTGGCTTTAAAATATTTCCTGTGGTTTGCCATACCACCTCCTCATGCATTACCATACCCATCTGTGTTGTCCTATGCTTTAACCATACCTATCTGTGTTTTACAACATTTTCCCTGTGCTCTACAATGCTTCACTGTGTTTTTAACAATACACCTTGTTCTCTAACAATGCTTCCCTGTGCATTACCATACCTTTGTGCTTTGTAATACTTTATTATGCTTTCCCATACCCATCTGTGCTCTGCAATGTTTTACCAGGAGCTCTTTATGTTTTACATTGTGCATTGACACGCCTTTGTGCTGTAGAATACTTCCTATGCTTTAGCAATATCTCTCTCTGGCCTTTACAATGATTCCCATACCCATCTGTGCTCTACAGTGTTTCCCTATTCTTTACCAGACCGCTTTTTCTGCTTTAAATTGCCTCTTGTGCTTCCAAAAAATGCTTACCTATGCATTTTACCATACCTCTGAGCTTTAAAATCCTCCTATGTGCATTACAATGTTATCCCATGATTTACCATAGCTCTGTGGCTTTTACAATGATTTTACCATACATTTCTGTGCTCTACAATGCTCTCTGTGCTTACACTGTGATTTGCCATACCTTTGTGCTTAATGCCCTGGTTTTAAAATATTTCCTGTGGTTTGCCATACCACTGAGCATTACCATACCTATTCTGTGCTGTCCTATGCTTTACCATACCTATCTGTGCTTTTACAACATTTTCCCCTGTGCCCACAATGCTTCACTGTGCATTACCATACCTCTGTGCTTGATGATGCCTTTGTGCTTTTGGGGTAAAATACTTCCTATGCTTAGCAATATTTCACTCTGGCCCTTTACAATGATTTTACCATACCCATCTGTGCTCTACAACATTGCCCTGTGCTCTACAATGCTTCCACTGTGCTTTACAATACACCTGTTGTTCTTTACAATGCTTCCCCTGTGCATTACCATACCTTTGTGTTTGTAATATTTTGCTATGCTTTGCAATACCTCTCTGGCCATTACAATGTTTTCTCCCATACCCATCTGTGCTCTATAATGCAATTCTCATGTGTTTTATAATGCTATCCCAGCTCTGCAATGTGTCCCAGACATCTTTATATTTTTACATTGTGCATTGACATGTGCTTTTGTGCTGTAGAATACTTCCCTATGCTTAGTAATATTCCCTCTCTGGCCTTACAATGATTTCCCATACCCATCTGTGCTCTACAACATTTCCCCTGTGCTCCCCACAATGCCTTTACTGTGTTTTACAACATAACACCCCTGTTCTCTACAGCTTCCCTGTGCATTACCATACCTTTGTGCTTTGTAATATTTTGCATATTTTTATAATACCTCTCTGGCCATTCAATGCTTTCCCATACCCATCTGTAGTGCTCTAATGTTGCTTTGTTTTCTTTTACAATGCTATCCTGTGCTCTGCAATGTCCACCAGAGCTCTCTATGTTACATTGTGCATTGACATGCCTTTGTGCTTTAAAATACTTCCCATGTTTAGTAATACCTCTCTGGCTTTTACATGCCTTCCCATACCCGTATGTGCTCTACACAATGCTCTATGCTTACATTGTGATTTGCCATACCTTTGTGTTTAATGCCTCTGGCTTTAAAATACTCCCCTGTGGTTTAACAATACCACTCTGCGCATTACCATAGGTATCTGTGCTGGTCCCATGCTTTGATGTGCTTTCCATTACCCATCTGGCTTTACAACATTTCTCCCTCTGCTCGGCAATGCTTCCCCTGTGTCTGCAATGTCTCACCAGAGCTCTCTCTATGTTACATTGTGCATTGACATGCCTTTGTGCTTTAGAATACTTCCCTATGCTTTGTAATATCTCTCCGCTCCTTTACAATGATTTCCCCACACCCATCTGTGCTCTACAGTGCTTTCCCTATTCTTTACCAGACCGCTTTGTAGGTTTTGAATCTGTAAAGCTCTCCTTTTCAAAAATGCTTTACCTTATGCATTTTACCATACCTCTGAGTTTTAAAATCCTCCCATGTGCTTTTATAATGCTATCCCATGATTTTACCATAGCTCTGTGGCCTTTACAATGATTTTACCATACATTTCTGTGCTCTACAATGCCTCTCTGTGCTTACATTCAGATTTGCCATACCTTTGTGTTTAATGCCTCTGGTTTTAAAATACTTCCTGTGGTTTGTAATACCACTCATGTGACACCATAGGTATCTGTGCTGTCCCATGCTTTGATGTTCTTTCCCATACCCATCTGTTTTTTACAACATTTCCCTCTGCTCGGCAATGCTTCCCTGTGCTCTGCAATGTCTACCAGAGTCCTCTATGTGTTACATTGTGCATTGACATGCCTTTGTGCTTTAAATACTTCCCCATGTTTGGCAATATCTCTCTCTGGTCTTTAGCAATGATTTCCACCATACCCATCCAGCGCTACTATGCTTCCCTGTGTTTTACAATGCTTTCCAGTGCTCCTGCAATGTTTTCCAGACCTCTCTGTGTTTTACAATGTGCATTGACATGCCTTTGTGCTTTAAAATACTTCCCTATGTTTAGCAAACACCTCTGGCTCTTTACAATGCCTTCCCATACCCGTCTGTGCTCCTACAATGCTCCTCTATGCTTTACATTGTAATTTGCCATACCTTTGTGCTGCTTAATGCGCCTGGTTTTAAAAAATTTCCCTGTGGTTTGCAATGACCACTCCTGCATTACCATAGGGCATCTGCTGTCCCATGTTTTGATGTGCTTTTCCCATACCTATCCAGCTTTACAACATTTCCCCTGTTCGGCAATGCTCTCCCTGTGCTCTGCAATGTCTTCACCAGAGCTCTATGTTACATTGTGCATTGACATGCCTTTGTGTTTAAAAACATCTCCCCATGCTTGGCAATCCCTCCTCCGGCCTTTTTACAATGATTTCCACCATACCCATATCAGGTGCAATTATGCTTCCCTGTGTTTTACAATGCTTTCCTGTGCTCTGCAATGTTTTCCAGGACCTCTATGCTTTACAATGTGCATTGACATGCCTTTGTGCTTTTAAAAATACTTCCCTATGTTTAGTTAATACCTCTCTCTATCTTTACAATGTCTTCCCATACCCGTCTGTGCTCTTACAATGCTCTCTATGCTTACATTGTGATTTGCCATACCTTTTAGGCTGTTTAATGCCCTCTGGTTTTAAAATATTTCCCTGTGGTTTGCCATACCACTGAGCATTACCATACCCATCCATTCAGGTCCTATCCCTTTACCATACCCATCTGTGTTTTTACCAACATTTTCCTGTGCTCTATAATGCTTCACTGTGCATTACCATACCTCTGTGCTTGATGATGCTCCTTTGTGCTTTTAAAATACTTCCCTATGCTTAGCTAATATTTCACTCTTGGCCTTTACAATGATTTTACCATACCCATTCTGTGCTCTACAACATTGCCCTGTGCTCTTACAATGCTTCATCTGTGCTTTACAAATACACCTCTGTTCTCTTACAATGCTTCCCTGTGCATTACCATACCTTTGTGCTTTTGTAATATTTTGCTATGCTTTTATAATACCTCTCTCTGGCCATTACAATGCTTTCCCATACCCATCTGTGCTCTACAATGCTTTCATGTGCTTTACAATGCTATCCTGTGCTCTGCAATGTGTCCCAGACATCTTTATGCTTTACATTGTGCATTGACATGCCTTTGTGCTGTAGAATACTTCCCTATGCTTAGCAATATCTCTCTCTGGCCTTTACAATGATTTCCCATACCCATCTGTGCTCTACAACATTTCCCTGTGCTCTACAATGCTTCACTGTGCTTTACAATACACCTCTGTTCTCTACAGTGCTTCCCTGTGCATTACCATACCTCTTTGTGCTTTGTAATACTTTGCTATAGTTTTGTAATACCTCTCTGGCCATTCAATGCTTTCCCATACCCATCTGTGCTCTATACATAATGCTTTCATGTGTTTTACAATGCTATCCTGTGCTCTGTAATGTTCACTAGAGCTCTCTATGTTACATTGTGCATTGACATGCCTTTGTGCTTTAAAATACTTCCCTATGTTTAGTAATACCTCTCTGGCCTTTACAATGCCTTCCCATACCCGTATGTGTTCTACAATGCTCTCTATGCTTACATTGTGATTTTGCCATACCTTTGTGTTTAATGCCTCTGGTTTTAAAAAACTTCCCCTGTGGTTTGCAATACCACTCTGCGATTACCATAGGTATCTGTGCTGTCCCATGCTTTGATGTGCTTTCCCATACCCATCTGTGCTTTTTACAACATTTCCCTCTGCCTCGGCAATGCTTCCTGTGCTCTCTGCAATGTCTACCAGAGCTCTTCCCTGTTAGCATTGTGCATTGACATGCCTTTGTGCTTTAGAATACTTCCCTATATTTTTGCAATATCTCTCTGGCCTTTACAATGATTTCCCATACCCATCTGTGCTCTACAGTGCTCCTATTCTTTACCAGACCGCTTTGTGCTTTAAATTATGTCTATGTGTTTCAAAAATGCGTGTTTACCTATGCATTTTACCATACCCTCTGAGCTTTAAAATCCTCCCATGTGCTTTACAATGCTATCCTATGATTTACCATAGCTCTGTGGCCTTTTACAATGATTTCCACCATACATTTCTGTGCTCTACAATGCCTCTGTGCTTACATCAGGATTTGCCATACCTTTGTGTTTAATGCCTCTGGTTTTAAAATACTTCCCTGTGGTTTGCAATACCACTCTGGCGATTACCATAGGTATCTGTGCTGTCCCATGCTTTGATGTGCCTCTTCCCATACCCATCTGTGCTTTACAACATTTCCTCTGTCTCTGGCATCAAAAGCCCTGTGCTCTGCAATGTCTACCAGAGCCTCTCATATGCTACATTGTGCATTGACATGCCTTTGTGCTTTTAAAATACCTCCCCATGCTTAAGTAACATCTCTCTGGCCTTACAATGATTTCCACCATACCCATCTGTGCCTACATATGCTTCCCTGTGTTTTACAATGCTTTCCTGTGCTCTGCAATGTTTTCCAGACCTCTCTGTTTTTTACAATGTGCATTGACATGCCTTTGTGCTTTAAAAATACTTCCCTATGTTTAGCACACCTCCTCTGGCCTTTACAATGCCTTCCCATACCCGTCTGTGCCCTCCTACAATGCTCTCCTATGCTTACATTGTAATTTGCTTTCATACCTTGAGGCTGCTTAATGCCCCTGTTTTTAAAATATTTCCCTTGTGGTTTGCACACCACTCATGCAGACTACCATAGGTATCCAGGCTGTCCCATGTTTTGATGTGTTTTCCCATACCTATCTGTGCTTTACAACATTTCCCCTCTGCTCGGCAATGCTTCCCTGTGTCCTGCAATGTCTACCAGAGCCTCTATGCGTTACATTGTGCATTGACATGCCTTTTGTGCTTTAAAATACTTCCTATGCTTGGCAATATCTCTCTCTGGCCTTTACAATGATTCCACCATACCCATCCAGCGCTACTATGCTTCCCTGTGTTTTACAATGCTTTCCTGTGCTCTGCAATGTTTTCCAGACCTCTCTATGTTTTACAATGTGCATTGACATGCCTTTGTGCTTTAAAATACTTCCCTATGTTTAGCTAATACCTCCTCTGGCCTTTACAATGCCTTCCCACACCCGTCTGTGCTCTACAATGCTCTATGCTTTACATTGTGATTTGCCATACCTTTGTGCTGTTTAATGCCTCTGGTTTTAAAATATTTCCTGTGGTTTGCCATACCACTGAGCATTACCATACCTATCTGTGCTGTATCCTTTCCATACCATACCCATGCTTTTACAACATTTTCCTGTGCTCTACAATGCTTCACTGTGCATTACCATACCTCTGTGCTTGATGATGCCTTTGTGCTTTTAAAATACTTCCCTATGCTTAGCAATATTTCACTCTGGCCTTTACAATGATTTACCATACCTATCTGTGCTCTACAACATTTCCCCTGTGCTCTACAATGCTTCACTGTGTTTTACAATACACCTCTGTTCTCTACAATGCTTCCCTGTGCATTACCATACCTTTGTGCTTTTGTAATACTTTGCTATGCTTTGCAATACCCTCTGGCCATTCAATGCTTTCCCATACCCATCTGTGCTCTACAACGCTTTCATGTGTTTTACAATGCTATCCCAGGCTCTGCAATGTCTACCAGAGCTCTCTATAGCAGTTACATTGTGCATTGACATGCCTTTTGTGCTTTAAAATACTTCCCATATGTTCTCTAATACCTCTCTGGCTTTTTTACAATGCCTTCCCATACCCAGATGTGCTCTACAATGCTCTCTATGCTTACATTTCAGGATTTGCCATACCTTTGTGTTTAATGCCCTGGCTTTAAAATACTTCCTGTGGTTTGCAATACCACTCCATGCGCATTACCATAGGTATCTGTGCTGTCCCATGCTTTGATGTGCTTTCCCCATACCCATCTGTGCTTTACAACATTTCCTCTGCTCCGGCATCAATGCTTCCCTGTGCTCTGCAATGTTCACCAGAGCTCCCTCTATGCGGTTACATTGTGCATTGACATGCCTTTGTGCTTTAGAATACTTCCCTATGCTTAGCAATATCTCTCTCTGGCCTTTACACCGATTTCCCATACCCATCTGTGCTCTACAGTGCTTCCCTTATTCTTTTACCAGACCGCTTTGTGCTTTAAATTGCCTCTGTGCTTCAAAAATGCTTACCCATGCATTTTACCATACCCTCTGAGCTTTAAAAAATCCTCCTATGTGCTTTACAATGCTATCCCATGATTTACTATAGGTCTGTGGCTTTTTACAATGATTTTACCATACATGTCTGTGCTCTACAATGCTCTCTGTGCTTACATTGTGATTTGCCATACCTTTGTGTTTAATGCCCTGGTTTTAAAATACTTCCCTGTGGTTTGCTTATATCCCTCTGCGCATTACCATACCTATCTGTGCTGAACTATGTTTTACCATACCTATCTCTGCTTTACAACATTTTTGTGCTCTATAATGCTTCACTGTTCTTTACAATACACCTCTTGTTTCTCTGCAATGCTTCCCTGTGCATTACCATACCTTTGTGCTTTATAATACTTCCCTATGCTTAGCAATACCTCTCTGGCCATTACAATGCTTTTCCCATACCCATCTGTGCACTAGCTAATGCTTCCATGTTCTTGACAATGCTTTCCTGTGCTCTGCAATGTTTACCAGACCTCTTGTTTTTAGGATTTGTGCATTGACATGCCCTTGAGCTCATCCAGTACTCCACTGCCCGCCTGGTGTTCTCTCTGCCTCCCTTCTCCCATGTGCGACTCCACTGCTCCCACACTCCACTGGCTCCCTGATCACCGCCAGATCCAGTTGAAGACTCTTCTACTAGCCTACAGATGCCTTGACCAGACTGCACCTAGGTACCTCCAGACACTCATCTCTCCCTACACCCCCACTCCGACTTCTCCGCCTCCGCCTGCACTAGAAGACTGGCTCACCTATGCCTATGTCCCTACCTCCAGAGCCCGGCCTTTTTCCACCTCGCCCTGCAGTGCTGGAATGACCTTCCTACAGATGTCAGGGACTGCCCAGTCCCTGACCACATTCCGCACCTCCTCAAGACTCACCTCTTCAGAAAGCACCTGTAGAACTCCTCTGTTCTTCCCCTGGGACACTTATCACCCTTAAAAGCACTTTACTTGCTCTTATCTGCCCCTATTTTTACTGCATTTTAATCCTGCACGCCAGAGTACTGTAATCTGCCAAGTGTTTAATCTGTAGTATTTTGTATTTAATCATATCCTGATGTAAACTATCACTGACACTTATCTGCTGTATCATTGAATTGTATTTTGTCACACTTGTATTTGCTTGAACCAAAGTCATTGTATTTATCTTGCTCTTAATTGTATTATTACTTGTACTGTGATACTTGAAATGTATTTGCTTACGATTGTAAGTCGCCCTGGATAAGGGTGTCTGCTAAGAAATAAATAATAATAATAATAATAATAATAATAATAATAGCAGCAATATCTCTCTTTGGCGTTTACAATGATTTTACCATACCTGTCTGTGCTTTTACAACAATTCCTGGGCTCTATAATGCTTCACTGTGTTTACAATACACCTCTGTTCTCTGCAATGCTTCCCCTGTGCATTACTATTCCTTTGTAATTTTATAATGCATTTGTGCTTTAAAATACTTCCTATTCTTAGCAATACCTCTTTGGCCTTTACAATGATTTCCCATACCCATCTGTGCTCTACTATGCTTCCATGTACTTTACAATGCTTTTCCCGTGCTCTGCAATGTCTACCAGACCTCTATATTTTCCACTGTGCATTGACATGCCTTTGTGCTTTAAAATACTTCCCTATGCTTAGCAATATTCTCTCTGGCCCTTTACAATGATTTCCCATACCCATCTGTGCTCTACTATGCTTCCATGTGCTTTTTACAATGCTTTCCTGAGCCTGCAATGTTTACCAGACCCTCTATGTTTTACATTGTGCATACCTCTGTGCTTCCAAAATCCTCCAATGTGCTTTAGAACATAAGAACATAAGAAAGTTTTACTAAACTGAGAGAGGGAGGCCATTCCAGCCCATCTTGCTCGTTTGGTTGTTAGTAGCTTATTGATCCCAGAATCTCATCAAGCAGCTTCTTGAAGGATCCCAGGGTGTCAGCTTCAAATAACATTACTGGGGAGTTGGTTCCAGACCCTCACAATTCTCTGTGTAAAAAAGTGCCTCCTATTTTCTGTTCTGAATGCCCCTTTATCTAATCCTCCATTTATGACCCTGGTCCTTTTTTCTTTTTTTTCAAGTCAAAGAAGTCCCCGGTTGACATTGTCTATACCTTTTAGGATTTTGAATGTTTGAATCAGATCCGCCAGTAGTCTTCTTTGTTCAAGACTGAATAGATTCAATTCTTTTAGCCTGTCTGCATGACATGCATGCCTTTTAAACCCGTGGGATAATTCTGGTTGCTCTTCTTTGCACTCTTTCTAGAGCAGCAATATCCTTTTTTGTAACGAGGTGACCAGAACTGAACACAATATTCTAGGTGAGGTCTTACTAATGCATTGTAGAGTTTTAACATTACTTCCCTTGATTTAAATTCAACACTTCTCACAATATATCCAAGCATCTTGTTAGCCTTTTTTATAGCTTCCCACATTGTCTAGATGAAGACATTTCTGAGTCAACATAAACCCTAGGTCTTTTTTCATAGTTCCTCTTCAATTTCACTATCTCCCATATGATATTTATAATGAACATTTTTATTGCGTCTGCATGCAATACTTTACACTTTTCTCTATTAAATTTCATTTGCCATGTGTCTGCCCAATTTTGAATGCGCGTCTAGATCATTTTGAATGACCTTTGCTGCTTCAACAGTGTCTGCCACTCCTCCTATTTTTTGTGTCGCCTGCAAATTTAACGAGTTTGCTTACTATATCAGAGTCTAAATCATTAATGTAGATTAGGAATAGCAGAGGACCTAATACTGATCCCTGTGGTACACCACTGGTTACTCTCACTCCATTTCGAGGTTTCTCCTCTAATCAGTACTTTCTGTTTTCTACATGTTAACCACTCCCTAATCCATGTGCATGCATTTCTCTTGAATCCCTACTGCTCAGTTTGAGAATTAATCTTTATGCGGGACTTTGTCAAAAGCTTTCTGGAAATCTAAATAGACCATGTCAGATGCTTTGCAGTTGTCCATTTTCAATGTTGCATCCTCAAAAAAGTCAAGTAGATTAGTTAGACACGATCTCCCTTTCCTAAAACCATGCTGGCTGTCACCCAGGATATTGTTACCATATAGGTAATTTTCCATTTTGGATCTTATTATAGTTTCCATAAGTTTACATATAATAGAAGTCAGGCTTATTGGTCTGTAGTTACCTGGTTCAGTTTTGTCTCCCTTTTTGTGGATCGGTATTTACGCTTGCTATTTTCCAGTCTGTCGGTACAACCCCTGTGTCAAGAGACTGTTGCATGATCTTGGTTAGCGGCTTGTAAATAACTTTCATTTCTTTGAGTACTATTGGGAGGATCTCATCCGCCCAGGGATTTGTTTATTTTAAGAGCTCCTAGTCCCCTTTAACACTTCTGCCTCTGTTATGCTAAAGTTATTTAAAACTGGATAGGAACAGGTCGACATGTGGGGCATGTTGTCCGTGTCCTCCTTTAAAAAAACCTGTGAAAAGTAATCATTTAATATATTTGCTATTTTTTTTTTTCTTCATCTATGATTTTGCCATTTGTGTCTCTTAGACATTTAACCTCCTCTTTGAATGTTCTTGTTATAATATTGAAAACATTTTGGAATTGGTTTTAGCCCCTTAGCAATATTGATTTCATCTCTCTTGGCCTTTCTAACTTCCTTTTTGACTTGTGTTTGCAGTTCCAAGTACTCTTTCTGTGTGCTTTTGTTTTGTCCCTTTTAAACGCTCTGTAAAGTGCCTTTTTCGCTGGAATATTTTTTTTTAATTGATCTATTAAACCATTTTGGCCATTTTGTTTTAGATTTAGATTTGTCTACTTTTGGGATGTAATTGTTTTGTGCCTCTAGTACTACATTTTTAAAAAGACAGCCACCCTTTTTCTGTGGATGTTTTCTATTTTTACCCAATCTACTTGTTAGTCTCCGTTTCACACCTTCATAGTTTGCTTTTCTAAAATTGTAAACCTTAGCTTTAGTCATTACTTTTGGGGTTTTAAAAGATATTTCAAATGAGACCATGTTGTGGTCTGAGTTTTTACAATGGCTCTCTGACCTCTGTTTTAGTTATTCTGTCTTCATTATTTAGAAAAGACTAAATCAAGGCATACCCCCTCTAGTCGGTGCCTTGACAAATTGCGTTAGGGAAGCAGTCATTTGTCATTTCCACCATTTCAATTTCTGTCGGTCAGCCCCCCCCATTGGGTTTCCTCCCATTTTATATGGGGGAAGTTGAAATCCCCATTAGTATGGTTTCTCCTTTTTCACACGCATTGCTTCACTGTGCTTTTACAATACACCTCTATTCTCTGCAATGCTTCCCTATGCATTACCATACCTTGTGTCTTATAAAACTTCCTAAGTTTAGCAATACCCTCTGGCCATTACAATGCTCTCCCATACCCATCTGTGCACTACACAAGCTTCCATGTGCTTTATAATGTTTTTCCTGAGCTTTGCAATATCTACCAGACCCTCTATGCTTTACATTGTGCATTACCATACCTTTTGTGCTTTATAATACTCTCCCTATGCTTAGCACAATACACCTCTCTGGCCATTATTACAATGTTTTCCCATACCCATCTGTGCTCTTATTAATGCTTCCATGTGCTTGATAATGCTTTCCTGTGCTCCTGCAATGTTTAGCAGACCCTCTATGTTTTACATTGTGCATTGACATGCCTTTTGTTTTTTAAAATACTTCCCCTATGCTTAGCACATCTCTCTCTCTGGTCTTTACAATGATTTTACCATACCTATCTGTGCTCTACAATGCTTCCCTATTATTTACCAGACCGCTTTTGTGTTTTTTAAATTGCTCTGTGCTAGAAAAATGCTTACCTATGCATTTTGACTATACCTCTGTGCTTTAAAATCCTCCCATGGCTTCTTTACAATGATTTCCACCATACATTTCCCATGTGTTCTACAATGCTCCTTGTGCATACATTGTGATTTTGGTTATACCTTGTGTTTAATGCCTCTGGTTTTAAAATACCTCCTGTGGTTTGCCATACCACTGTGCGATTAACATACGTATCTGTGCTGTACTATATTTTGCTGTGCTTTACCATACCCATCTGTGCTTTTACATCATTTCCCTGTGCTCTGTAATGCTTCCACTGTGCTTTGGTAATACACCTCTGTTCTCTCATAATGCTTCCCTGCATTACTATACCTTTGTGCTTTATAATGCCTTTGTGTTTTAAAATACTTCCTATGCTTACAATATCTCTCTCTGGCCTTTACAATGATTTACCATACCTATATGTGCTCTACAGTGCTTCCCTATTCTTTACCAGACCACTTTCAGGCTTTAAAATGACCCCAGGCTTAAAAAATGCTTACCTATGCATTTTACCATACCTCTGTCCTTTAAAATCCTCCCATGTTTTTTTACAATGCTTCCATATGTTTTACCATAGCTCTCTGGCCTTTACAATGATTTCCCATATCCATCTGTGTGCTCCATAATGCTTCCATGTGCATTATAATGCTTTCCTGTGCTCTGAAATGTTTACCAGATCCTCTAAGCTTACATTGTGCATTGCCATACCTTTGTGCTGTATAATGCCTCTGTGCTTTAAAATACTCCCTGTGGTTTGCCATAACATTCATGATTACCATACTTATCTGTGTTGTTCTATGCCTTTGCAGTGCTTTACCATACCTATCTGTGTTTTTGTAATATTTCCCTGTGCTCTAGAATGCGTCACTCCACTTTGCAATACACCTGTGTTCTCTACAATGCTTCCCTGTGCATTACCATACCTTTGTGCCTTATAATGCCTTTGTGCTTTAAAATACACCCCTATGCTTAGCAATACCTTCTGTGCTTAATTAATGCTTTCCTGTGTGCACTGCAATGTTTTCCAGACTTTTCTATGCTTTTACATTGTGTATTGACATCTTTTTTGTTTTAAAATGCTTCCCTTTATTTAACAATAGCTCTCTGGCCTTTACAATGCTTTTTTTAGTGTGTTTTAATCAGACCTTATCTCCGCCTATACCATACCTATCTGTGCTTTTAAATGTTTCCCCTGTGCTTTACAATGCTTCTTCTATGCTTTACCAGACCTCTCTGTGTTTCACCATCCATCCCTCTGTTTTACCAGACCTCTGTGCTTCCCTGTGCATTGCCATACCTTTTGTGCTTCTTTTTACAATGCCTCTGTGCTTTAAAATACTTCCCTAAACTGCCCTAGATCTCTGTGCTTCCCTCTATGCTTTGCCAGAAATCTGTTCTTAAAAATGCTTCCATCTGCTTTATCATACCTATCTGTGCTTTAAAAGGCTTCCTATGTTTTGCCAGACCTCTGTGCTCTACAATGTGTCCTTGTGTTTTTTAAGAACATTAGAAAGTTTACAAACGAGAGGAGGCCATTCAGCCCATCTTGTTTGTTTAGTTGTTAGTAGCTTATTGATCCCAGAATCTCATCAAGCAGCTTCTTGAAGGATCCCAGGGTGTCAGCTTTCAACATCATTACTGGGGAGTTGTTTCCAGACCATCACAAGTCTCTGTGTAAAAAAAAAAAAAAGTGCTTCCTCTTTCGTGTTCTGAATGCCCCTTTATCTAATCTCCATTTGTGACCCCTGGTCCTTTTTTTTTTTCAGGTCAAAAAGGGTCCCCTGGGTCGACATTGTCAATACCTTTTAGAATTTTGAACTTGAATCAGATCATCAATCAAGTTAGGGGCATTTTGTTCAAGACTGAACAGATTCAATTCTTTGAGCCTGTCTGCATACAACATGCCTTTAAACCCGGAATAATTCCGGTTGCTCTTCTTTGCACTCTTTCTAGAGCAGCAATATCCTTTTTGTAACGAGGTGACCAGAACTGAACACAATATTTGATTTAAATTGAACACTTCACAATATATCCAAGCATCTTGTTAATTTTTTTTTTTTTTTATAGCTTCCCACATTGTCTAGATGAAGACATTTCGAGTCAACATAAACTCCTAGTTCTTTTTCATGGATTCCTTCTTCAAATTTCAGTATCTGCCATATGATATTTATAATGCACATTTCTATTGCCTGTGTACTTTTCACCATTAAATGTAATTTGCCATGTGTCTGCCCAGTTTTGAATGCTGTCATTATTATTATTATTATTTGTTTATTTAGCAGGCGCCTTTATCCAAGCATGATTTTACAGAGACTAGGGTTTGTGAACTATGCATCAGCTGCAGAGTCACTTAATTACGCCCCACTGGAAAGACGGAGCACATGGAGGTTAAGTGACTTGCTCAGGGTCACACAATGAGTAAGTGGTTGAGGTGGGATTTTTGAACAAGGGACCCTCCTGGTTACAAGCCTTTTCTTTAACCACTGGACCACACAGCCTCTAGATCATTTTGAATGACCTTTGTTGCTGCAGCAGACTTTGCCACTCCTCCTATTTTTGTGTCATCTGCAAATTTAACAAGTTTGCTTATACCAGAATCTAAATCATTGATGTAGATTAGGAATAGCAGAGGACCTAATACTGATCCCTATGGTACACCACTGGTTACCTCGCTCCATTTTGAGGTTTCTCCTAATCAGTACTTTGTTTTCTACATATACTTTACAAATGTATCTCTGTGCTTTAAAATGCTTCCCTGTGCGTTACCATACCTGTCTGTGCTTTACAATGTATCCCTGTGCTTTACCATAACTCTGTGTTTTACAATGCTTCCCTGTGCTTTACCAGACCCCTCTGTGCTTCACCATAATTTGCTTGATTTGTCGTCCATTTCTGGTATTTTATGTCTAATGCTGAAAACTAGATTTTAGCAACCCAAAACAATGTAGCACTGACTTTGTCCCATCTGCTACGCTCAGTACAGCAGGTGGTCAGAAAAGCCAGTACAGACGCACTGATAGGTTGATTAAACCCGCTTTAGGAGTATGTATTATTTATTTTTTTTAAATTTTATTTCACTGAGGTTTTTTATAAGTGCTTAGAAAACAAAACGCCCATCTACAAAAAAAAGAAGCAGGTAGTTTTGCGTCATGTGCAGTGCAGTAGTTCACGAGGTTTCTTTTCCTCCCTCACCAACTGAAAAAAGTGTCCCGATTTTCACTCTTGCTATCTGGTCACCCTAGGTCAAAATGGCAAAAAATAAATATGCACACAGGTTTAAGAATTTAGTTTAGTAGAAAGGCTCGAGGAACAGAATTAAGACAGCTAGTCGAATGCTGACAAATAGTTTAAAATCGCTGTGGTTTGAAGAGATATGTGCGAGTTTCTGAGTGTCATGACTTTATAACTGCAAGCCCCGACGCTTTATCCTGTGTAAGGTTTAGAAGACGAGGATACTAAGTAGGTAATGGTAAGTAACTGACGTTTCATTGTATTTAGTAATGCTTAAAATGTAAGATTGTGTTCTCGCTGGTTCGGTGACGCTGCCTATTTGACTTTTTAAATGCATTCACTGCTAATATATGCAAGTATATTTATTTTCTGTATACTTAAAACATTTAAACGGTTTACATGCGAGGTATATAGTGGTTGGGAGTGTTCCGAGACAGTTTTCCATCTTAAATATTTTGGGAACTGAAAAATGAGTGTTTTGAATGTGTATCAGCAATGGCGGCTTTGACGAATTAAAGTTGCTTTCAGCTTCTTGCAATTTACCGTGAAAAATAGGCATTTTATTTTTTACAGTATTTCACACTATGAATTCATACTTATCAGCGCTGTGCATTTGGTTACTATGGCAACGCGGTCAAACATATAACGACTTTATCATGATTGGTGTTGAGTCATGCTACAAATGACCTAGCAAGGGGACTTTTTTTTTGACCTGCAAAGAAACAAGGACCAGGGGGTCACAAAATGGAGATTAGATAAAAGGGGCATTCAGAACAGAAAGTAGGAGGCACTTTTCTACACAGAGAATTGAGGGTCTGGAATTAACTCCCCGGTAATGTTGTTGAAGCTGACACTTGGGATGCTTCAAGCTGCTTGATGAGATTCTGGGATCAATAAGTTACTAACAACCAAACGAGCAAGATGGGCTGAATGGCCTCCTCTCGTTTGTAAACTTTATGTTTTAAGTCAGTGGCATGTATCATCTTATAATGTATTAATAATTTGAAGGTAAGGTTTGCTGTTAACTTCTCCCTATGCAAGAGTTAATTTTTAAAGGCAGCAAATATGAAATTGCAAGTTCCTTTTCATTAGCGTGTCAACAATTTAAAAAGGTTTATAAAACTTGAAAAATGTTGCTGAATGTGTCACTTAATGCTGTTTAAAAAAAAAAAAATCTATTTTTGTCTGCTTGTTATCGTGCTGGCTGCAAAAAACGTCTGTTTAGCTGTACCTGAGAGAATGCAGTGAAAACGAAAGCAGCCATATTTAGTTGAACAAGGTATTCTCAGCACAGCTAAGAATTTAGTTTTGCTGGCAGCAGGATCTTAACATGATTTTTAATTTTTTCTTGACAGACACCCTTATGCAGGGCGACTTAAGTAACATGTTATCACAATATAGCAAAGATCACACAACAAAAAAAAAAAAAAAAAAAGCAATACAGTTTTGTTTGGGGATTTTTTTGTTTCTGTTTTCACTTTGTCAAATGAAATGGCTTTTGCAGTTATTGTGCACAGTGTGTTTGTTTTTGTAGGTTGTATGCATGTGTGCTTTGTATTTGTAGTGTATATGTGCAACTACTGTTACAAACCGTAAAAGATATTCGCTTTGCTTCACTCGGCACCATACATTTTCAGTCTTGGCTACTTTGGTCTGTTTTAATAGTTTTAATTGATTTAAATCATGTTTGTAATGTAAACTATTTCCTGTGACGTCAGACCTTAGGTACCTCTTGACTGTAATAAACAAATACATTCTCAACTTCACAATGTGTTCACAAGTGTTCAACAGTCCAAACCTACAGTTTCCAGTCGCAAGCAAAGAAAAATAAGTGACAATACATAAACGTATCCAGTGTTTAAATCTTCTGCACGTCCATGGCATTCTAATGTTCAGTTAATACACTGTAAATATTTGTGTAGTATAATATACTTTACAGCTGTCCTGCAAGTTCTCTTCAGAGTTGCTGGTTCTTGGATTGGCAATTGTTGCTTTCACCCTGATCCTGACACAATCTTTCTTTTCATTCTTGGACTTCAGAGACTCATGCAGTGCATCCTACAAGGAAGGAACAAATACGCCAAATGCAATAGAGTATAAAACCAGTATGTTCTGATGTGCAAATATTAGAACTTTATAGGAGGTATGCTACTCAAAAATTGAAAAGTATGCATTGTCACAATGCATTTCTGATAAAAAATGTTGTTCTTCATTTCTGTTTAAAAACTTTATGAACTGAATTGAAATAGAAATGTATTGCAAATGAAGTACCTGTGGCACAATAACCCTCTCTGGCCTGGGCTTATTTTTGAACGATTACAGTCTGATGCAGACAGATTATCTAGGTCCAAGGAGATGATAAACAAAAAATAGGAGGGAGTTCGACTCTACTCCCACCCTCCAGGCCAGATAGGGGTTAAGAGATTGCTCTACCCCATTTTTGGAAGAAATCTGCATAATTTGAATAGGTTTTGAGAGGTGTTGACTAGAAATTAGGATATCAGTGTTTTATTTTTAAATAACTGACTATAACTGATAGGTGTTACAGAAACTTGGTTGTCTAAGAGTGATGGAGACGAATATAATATTAGTGGGTACAAACTGTATAGGAAAGACAGGCAGGACAGAAGAGGCAGAGGGGTAGCGCCATACATGAGAAATAGCCTTGAAGCCCAGGAGTTAAATCAGGACAAAGAAAACAATGCAGAATCAATATGGGTCAGAATAATGGACACAAATTCAAAGGGCATAATAATAGGATATGCTATAGACCGCCAAATTCAGACGCTGAGAAAAAATAATCTGTTATACAACGACATTCGAAATGCATACTAATGGGGATTTCAAGTTCCCCAATATAAAATGGGGAAACCCGATGGGGGCACGACGGACTAAATTGAAATGGTGGAAATGACAAATGACTGCTTCGAACGCAATTTGTCAAGGCACCGATTAGAGGGAGGCATGCCTTGATTTAGTCTTTTCAAATAATGATGAAGACAGAAAAACTAAAACAGAGGCCAGTGCGGGACCATTTGCAAGCGCTGGGACCAAGGCCGCGGTCATTGGGGCCCATGCCGCCTGGCCAGGTCCGGGAGCATTTGGTTGACTCTGGGACCCTGAGGTCGCTAGGGGCCTGCGCGATCGCTGGGGATGTGCCAGGGACCGTTTGGCGAGCCGCTGGAACCCCCACTAAAAGTCGCTGGGGTCCGTGCGCATTCTGGGGAGGTGCCAGGGACTGTTTTATGAAGCCGCCCGACCACGCACGAAATCGCTGGCACCGTGCAGCTGCTGGGAGGGCCAGGGGACCATTTGGGAAGCTGCTGGGACACGCGTGAAGTCGCTGGGGCCCGATGCTCGCGCTGGGATGCCAGGTCCATCTAGAGCCACTGGGACCCCTTGGTCGCTGGGGCCTGTGCATGTGCTGGGGAGGTGCAGGGGATCATTGCAGCGGCGGCTGGGACCCGCGAGGGTCTCTGGGGCCTCAGCATGTTAGATGTGCTAGCGACCGCTTTTTGAAGTCGCTGAAACCAACACTAAGTCAGTGGCGGAAGTCGCTAGCCCAACGCGGCTGGGGATGTGCCAGGGTCTATTTGCGAGCCGCTTGGACCACGTGCGGAAATCGCTATGGTTCGTGGCGCGCCCTGGGGAGGTGCCAGGGACCATTTAAAGATGACGCTGGTTTTTCGACGACGGTCGCTGGGCCCCAAACGATATGCTTCGGAGGTGCTAGGGCTTTTGGCGAGCCGCTGGGACTCCCGCTGGGGTCGCTGGGCACTGTGCACGCGCTGGGGAGATGCCAGGGACCATTTGGTGAGCCGCTGGGACCATATGCAAAGTTGCTGGAGTTCGGGCGCGTGCTGGAGAGGTGCCAGGGACCATTTGGTGTGATACGGGGCCCTGCTGGGTCGCTGGGCCCCGTGCGCGAGCTGGGAGAGCCAGGTACCATTCGGCAAGCCGCTGGAACCTTGGTCGCTGGCGCCAGTGCACGCGCTGGGGATGTGCCATGGACTATCGGGAAGCCCGCTGGGACCCTGCAAGAGGTCACTGGGGCTGTGGCAACGCTTGGGAGGTGTGGGGACCATCTGGGAGCCGCTTGGACCCCGCGCAGGGTCTCTGGGGCTGTGTGCATGCTGGGAGGTGCCAGGGATCATTTGGCAAGCTGCTGGGACCCCGCGAAGGGTCGCCGGGCCCCGTGCACGCCCATGGTCTAATTTGAAGTATTTTTTAAAACCCTAAAAGTAATGACTAAAGCTAAGGTTTACAAGTTTAGAAAAGCAAACTATGAAGGTATGAAACAGAGACTAACAGATGTAGATTGAGTAAAATAGAGAAACATCCACAGAAAAAGGATGGCTGTTTTTTAAAAATGTAGTACTAGAGGCGCAAAACAATATATCCCAAAAGTAGACAAATCTAAATCTAAAACAAAATGGCCAAAATGGTTTAATAGATCAATTAAAAAAAAAAATATTCAGCTAAAAAAAAGGCACTTTTAGAGTTTTAAAAGTGACTAAAAACAAAGCACAGAAAGAGTACTTGGAACTGCAAAACAAGTCAAAAATAAATTAGAAAGGCCAAGAGAGAGATAGAAATCAATATTGCTAAGGGGCTAAAACCAATTCAAAAATGTTTTTCCAATATTATAACAGCAAGAGAACATTCAAAGGAGGTTAAATGTCTAAGAGACACAAATGGCAAAATCATAGATGAAGAAAAAAAATAGCAAATATATTAAATGATTACTTTTCACTGGTTTTTAGGGAGGACACGGACAAACATGCCCGGCCTGTTGACCTGTTCCTATCCAATTTTAAATAACTTTAGCATAACAGGAGGCAGAAGTGTTAAAGGGACCAGCAGCTCTTAAAATAAACAAATCCCTGGGCTGGATGAGATCCTCCAATAGTACTCAAAGAAATGAAAGAAGTTATTTACAAACCCTAACCAAGATCATGCAACAGTCTCTTGACACAGGGTTGTACCACAGACTGGAAAACAGCAAACGAATAAATTGATCCACAAAAAGGAGACAAAGCCGAACCAGGTAACTACAGACCAATAAGCCTGACTTCTATTATATGTAGAATTATGGAAACTATAATAAGATTCAAATGGAAAATTACCTATATGGTAACAATATCCTAGGAGACAGTCAGGCATGGTAACGGATTACTGATTGAGGAGGAAAACTCAAAATGGAGCGAGGTAACCAGTGTGTACCACAGGATCAGTATTAGGTCCCTGCTATTCCTAATCTACATTAATGATTTAGATTCTGGTATAGTAAGCAAACACTGTTGCAGCAGCAAAGGTCATTCAAAATGATCTCGACAGCATTCAGAACTGGGCAGACACATGCAAAATGAAATTTAATAGAGAAAATGTAAAGTATTGTATGCAGGCAATAAAAAATGCATATGAGAGATACTGAAATTGAGGAACTATGAAAAAGACCTAGGGAGTTTATGTTGACTCAGAAATGTCTTCCTCTAGACAATGTGGGAAGCTATAAAAAAAGGCCAACAACAAGATGCTCAGATATGTGTAGAGGAGTGTTGAATTTAAATCAAGGAAAGTAATGTTAAAACTTTACAATGCATTTTAGGGGTAAGACCTCACCTGAAATTTGAAGAAGGAATCTATGAAAAGAACTAGGAGTTTGTTGACTGAAATGTCTTCATCTAGACAATGTGGGGAATCTATAAAAAAAAAAGGCCAAGAAGATGCTTGACATATTGTGTAAATTGTTGAATTTAAATCAAATATTGTGTTCAGTTCTGGTCACCTCGTTACAAAAAAAGGATATTGCTGCTCTAGAAAGAGTGCAAAGAAGAGCAACCAGAATTATCCCAGGTTTAAAAGGCATGTCGATGCAGACAGGCTAAAAAGAACTGAATCTATTCAGTCTTGAACAAAGAAGACTACGCCGCGATCTGATTCAAAAACATTCAAAATCCTAAAAAGGTATAGACAATGTCAACCTGGGGGACTTCTTTTGACTTGAAAAAAACAAGGACCAGGGTCAAAAATGGAGATTAGATAAAGGGGGCATTCAGAACAGAAAATAGAGGCACTTTTTTACAGAGAATTGTGAGGGTCTGGAACCAACTCCCCAGTAATGTTGTTGAAGCTGACACCCTGGGATCCTTCAAGAGCAAGATGGGCTGAATGGCCTCCTCTCGTTTGTAAACTTTCTATGTTCTTATGTTCTATGTAAATAAAATTGACTTATAGCCTGATCCAGTTTTTCTCGAAGAAATGGAATGTGTTACTAGCGATGTTAACAACCCACATATATTGCTTATGGACGGGTACCTTTTAATAATCAACATGATTAATATACACAAACATTTATGTTGTAATCTAGAAAATATTATAGCGGCCCAGTCAAAAGACAGAGACTTTGGATATTTATAATTGTAAACAGTTGCCTATGCGTTTGTGTAGAAACAGTCTATGTCTGTGTGTTGAACTTGTTAGAGACTGGGTCTGGCTTTAGTCCAATCATCAGCGTGCATTACAGAGGTTGAGGTTTGGGGCTTGCAGATGTGTGTGGCGATGGTTGGTCGCCTGGTGTGGGAAAAAGTGTGTTCTGTAGGATTGAGTGCGTTGTCGCCTCACATGTTATTGTGGGGTGTTGGTTGGCTGTGTGGGAGGGCGAAAGAGGTGGATAAAAGTAACTGCAAAAAAGCTCTATTCTGTTGGATCCGGATTTAAACTTACATTAAAGAAGGAACTGAGATGGTCAAACAGCACTTGCAAAGCAAGATTGTGTATCTTTTGTCCTTTTTGCAGATTTAAGTTAGTCATGCTGATTTTGCAGGGCTGTCCTCATCATAGGTGGAAACATGGGCAAGCTCCTACAACTCCAGGATTTTCATGTGCCTCGTGTAGAGGTGCATGCATCTCCTTGAAAAAAGAATACAAATTTTATAAATGTCTAAAACTAAAGCATTTAAAATGTGTTAGAAATGTGATTGATTACATTGTACATTGTTTCAAAGTCACACTTAATGTGTGTACCCACAAAATGCATAGGTCACAATAAATTGTATCGGGTAAATTGTTAAAAAGGAGAGGAAAAGTCGTGGAAAACCAAAAGCACCAATTAAAATGTATTTATAGGTCAATGTGACGGCTTGGTTTTAACTTATTTTAATTAGCGGTTCTCTCATAGCAACGGGGCACGTATGTAGGCTATGGGGGAAAAGCTTCAGGAAAAAATAGTTCGTCAAATGTATTATGTACTGTAACTGTATATTTGAATGGCTGTGTTTGAATGAAATCCTTACAGTTCTTATTTAAGGAGTTTAACGTAGTTTTTGGTACTTGGGGGGTGGGTGTTGTGGACGAATTACCTCAGACACCATAAATTGAGTCCCCACCAAATATCCTTTCCTCTTGCAGTCACCCTCCTTTCAAAAAGCACATTCTGTCGCTCTCCACTCCAGAGCTGCGGACTCGGTCCACTTGTCACCCGTTGCGCCTCGATCACCATTATGTGAGTGACGCCACCGCACACAGACACCACACAGGCAGGCAGGCAAGTCTGCCAGTGAAAAGACAGACATTCACGCACGCAGCAGTACACCAAACAGGTACGCTTTTTATGGTGTCGAACCACGCGTAACTTACTGTTTCATTTCGTACAGTCAGATATATATATACACACTACCGGTCAAAAGTTTTAGAACACCTCCATTTTCCAGTTTTTATTGAAATTTACGCAGTTTAATGTCTCAATGTACTCTGAAATTAAAGCATAGAACAAATAAACAATTGGCGATAAAGAAATCATGGAATCGTTTTGTTTAACAAAATTTAATCTAAATTTTGACTCAAAGTAGCCACCTTTTGTAGATATAACAGCCGAACACACTGTGGCATTCTTTTCTATAATGAAATCAAATATTGTTGGAAAGTTTTTTTCCCAACACTGTTGAAGTTCCCACAAATGTGTTGCACCTGTAGGTTGCTTTGCTTTGCCCCTTCTGTCCAGTTCATCCCAAACCAGCTCGATGGGGTTTTAAGTCTGGAGACTGTGCTGGCCATTCCATGATTTGAAGCCTACCGCCTTGTTCTTTTCTTCAAGGTAGTTCTGACATAGCCTGAGGTATGTTTTGGGCCATTATCTTGCTGCAGGATGAACCCTGACCAACTAGGCGATACCAGAGGGTATTGCATGGCGCTGCAAAATGCTGTGGTAGCAGTTTTGGTTCAGGTGCCACCACTCTGTGCAAGTCGCCGACTCTGATCCAGCAAAGAGCCCCAGACCATCACGCTCCTCCTCCATGTTTGACAGTTGGTGTCACACACCGAGGAACCATCCTTTCTGCCTGCTCGACGGCGCGCAAAAACCCTGCGTGATGAACTGAAGATTTCAAATTTTTGATTCATCTGTCCATTAGACCTTCTTCCAGTCTTCAGTAGTCCACTGGCGGTGCTTCATGGCCCAGGCAAGCCCCTCTTTTTCTTATTTTGCCATCTTAGCAAATGGCTTTTTCTTACTGCCACTCACCTGTCAAAACCCGCAGCTCAAGTCTTCTCTTCACAGTTGAGACTGAGACTTGCTTACTTCAACCAGTGTTAAGCTGTGCTTGGAAGCTGTTGTCCTGTGAGCCGCCTATCACGCAAGCTGTTGACTCTCAGAAACTTGTCTTCTGATTCTGTCAGGCTTTGGGTCTGCTAGACCTCTTCCTGTCAGAGTTTCCTCCAGTTTCCAAGTGCCTTTTGATGGTGTAGGAAACTGTACTCACTGACACCTTGGTTTTCTTTTGTAATTTTCTCTAAAGGAAAGACCTACACTTTTAGGGTTATAATGGTCTGGTCTGTCTTCCTTTTTGTTAATTGCCTTTTTCTCGCCATTATGAGAGCAATATACTACTTCCTGCAGTACAATACTGTCCAAATAAATGCTTAAGAGGGTGTAGTACACAGTCTGTTCCAAGACTGCTTTATACAGACAGAGGGTTTGTAAGTAATCAACAAAAGTTGGGACACCTGTAGGAATTGTTAGCATCAACTTTCAAGGCTTAATTTACTCTCCATTGCTGCAGAACAGCTGTAAGTTGTTAACCCATTACTTGTTCCTGAAAAAGGACTTTTGTATAACTCTGAAATGTAACATTATTTTTCAGTTTTTGGTAACCTAAACTTTTTTTTAAACCTCTGGCAGTTTACCGCTTACCTTTGTACCATTTCAGGTTATTCACTGACTTGAACTGCTTAAATTTCAATAAAAACTGGAAAATGGGGTGTTCTAAAACTTTTGACGGGTAGTGTATAATATTTTATATTGTTTTGCTCACATAATCAATTACTAAATCCTGCAACACTTGTATCTGCCTCATAGGCAGTAACCGGATGTTATCGAAGATTCAGATTAACTTGAAGGGAGGGAAGGTCAGAATTCTCAATTTGAAAATCACAACATTCTTCTCAGGCGCCCCGCTGATTTTCTTGGCCCGCTAAACTCCACCTATGACGTTTTTTCGATTTTTTCATCTGCGCTTTAGGCTTTGGCAACTTTAGTGTCAATCTTACCTTTTCTGATTTGCGTGAACTATTTACACTTATTTAATTTAATATATTTGCCTAGCAATTCTTTCTTTTAATATACAATATTCAATTTTTGTTTTAATATAGCCGCTAAACATTAAAAGTTTCCTCAAAAGCTGTACAGGAGAAAAATAAATACAAACAAAACAGAATCTTAATTTTAAAAGGAACACAAGAAATGAATAATACATTGGTATAAATACATTAATAAAAGAGCAGTAAAACTTAGGCTAACAACAATAGGTAACGTTATTATTTCTAGCAGCAAATTAATATTGGCTATATATATATATAAAGTGTAAAGGGATTTAATTACCAACCGCTTTCCTCCAAGTCAGGAACGCCTCTGACAATTATATTGAGATTTTCTCGAGGCAGAGACTCACGAGACATGTTGAACTGCCTATTTTAAAATGGTTCTTAAAAGAACCCTTTGACTTGAGAATGAAAACGGTTCTATATGAAACCATTAAATGCTGTAAAGAACCATGTTCTCTCTGGTGTAGCTACGTTTCCCTGGACTGATGGTATTCTACTGACGCAAAAAAAAAAAAAAAAAAAAAAACCCACACACACACACCACACCTGAACAGAAGCAGACTTAATTACAGTAATACAGTATTAGGGATAAAAAAAGCCGGAACTAGACGGAACGGGTACTTTAATGAATTCAATTGCTTAAAAAAAAAAAAAGCATAAAAACGTTAGACATATGAGGAGAATATTTTTAACAAATCAGAACCGATTAATAACGCTGTCATTAACCTGTTCCGGGCCAGAACCTTTTTATCACCAAAAGCTCCCGTGAACACTGGGTTCTGAAATTGCAAAGATGATTTAAAATTACACACAATACAACTAAGTGGGAACAACATAACACTATTGAAAAAAACCACCGAACCGACCTTTAACTGCTGCCCATTCCGTGTAATAAACAGCTGTATAGACAAAACCGTCTTGAACACGGGATTCAAGTGAAATACAGAGCATGAAAAATGATACACACAATACAACTAGGACATCATAAAACGATTGAAAAAAAAAACATCTTTCATTTCCCATTATGTGCAATAAACAGCTTGTTTAATAAAGCTGCCCAGAAGACTTAAAAAATAAGATGCACATAATACAGTGAGGTACATACTTACAAAAACTGTCCGGAAGTGTTAACCGACCTTTAATTGCCGATTCACTGCATGAAATGGGTTAATATGACTGATCTACTGCAAATTCAAATAGGTATTCATAAAAATGGCATTTTACAGAGCGTTTAAAAGGACCAAAAACAAAGTACAGAAAGAATACTTGAACTGCAAACACAAGTCAAAAGGAAGTTAGAAAGGCCAAGAAAGAGATAGAAATCAATATTGCTGGGGGCCAAAACCAATTCCAAAATGTTTTTCCAATATTATAACAGAAAGAGAACATTCAAAGAGGAGGTTAAATGTCTAAGACACAAATGACAAAATCATAGATGACTAAAAAAAAAATAGCAAATATATTAAATGATTACTTTTCACAGGTTTTTACAAAGGAGGACACGGACAACATGCCCGACATGTCAACCTGTTCCTATCCAATTTTAAATAACTTTAGCATAACAGAGGCAGAAGTGTTAAAGGGACTAAGAGCTCTTAAAATAAACAAACCCTAGGCTCGATGAGATCCTCCCTAAATAGTACTCAAAGAAATGAAAGAAGTTATTTACAAACCGCTTAACTAAGATCATGCAACAGTCTCTTGACACGGGTTGTGCCGACAGACTGGAAAATAGCAAACGTAATAAAGCACAAAAAAAAGGGAGTCAAAACCAACCAGGTAACAGACCAATAAGCCTGACTTATATTATGTAAACTTATGAAACTATAATAAGATCCAAAATGGAAAATTACCTTTATGGTAACAATATCCTGGGAGACAGTCAGCATGGTTTTAGGAAAGGAGATTGTGTCTAACTAACCTACTTGACTTTTTTTTGAGGATGCAACATTGAAAATGGATAATTGCAAAGCATACACACATGGTTTATTTAGATTTCAGAAAGCTTTTGACAAAGTCCCGCGATAAAAGATTAATTCTCAAACTGAACGCAGTAGGGATTCAAGGAAATGCATGCACATGGATTAGGTAGTTGTTAACAGGTAGAAAACAGAAAGTATTGATTAGAGGAGAAAGCTCAAAAATGGAGCGAGGTAACCAGTGGTGTACCACAGGGATCAGTATTAGGTCCTCTACTATTCCTAATCTACATTAATGATTTTGATTCTGGTATAATCAAGCAAACTTGTTAAATTTGCAGACGACACAAAAAATAGAAGGAGTGGCAACACTGTTGAAAGCAGCAAAGGTCATTCAACATGATCTAGACAGCATTCAGAACTGGGCAGACACATGGCAAAATGAAATTTAATAGAGAAAAGTGTAAAGTATTGCATGCAGGAAATAAAATGTGCATTATAAATATCATATGGGAGATACTGAAATTGAAGAAGGAACTATGAAAGACCTAGGAATTTATGTTGACTCAGAAATGTCTTCATCTAGACAATGTGGGAAGCTATAAAAAAGGCCAACAAGATGCTTTCGGATATATTGTGAGAAGTGTTGAATTTAAAATCAAGGAAAGTAATGTTAAAACTTTATAATGCATTAGTAAGACCTCACCTAGAATATTGTGTTCAGTTCAGGTCACCTCGTTACATAAAGGATATTGTTGCTTTAGAAAGAGTGCAAAGAAGAGCAAACCAGAATTATCCCAGGCTTAAAAGGCATGAGTGCAGACAGGCTAAAATATTTTAATCTATTCAGTCTTGAACAAAGAGGCATTACGCTACCGATCTGATTCAAACATTCAAAAATCCTAAAAGGTATACACAATGTTGACCCAGGGACTTCTTTGACCTGAAAAAAAATAGGCATTTCATTTCTTACAGTATTTCACACTATGAATTCCATACTTTTATCAGCGCTGTTCATTTGGTTACTATGGCAACGCGGTCAAACATATAACGACTTTATCATGATTGGTGTCTAGTCATACTACAAATGACCTAGCAAGGGACTTTTTTTGACCTGCAAAAGAAACAAGGACCAGGGGTCACAAATGGAGATTAGATAAAGGTTATTCAGAATAGAAAATAGGAGGCATTTTTTACACAGAGAATTGTGAGGGTCTGGAAACCAACTCCCAGTAATGTTGTTGAAGCTGACACCCTGGGATCCTTCAAGAAGCTGCTCAATAAGTTAATAACAACCAAACGAGCAAGATGGGCTGAATGGCCTCCTCTCGCTTGTAAACTTTAATGTTCTTATGTCGCTGATTTTTACTGTCTATACAAACTACACTTTTCAGCCTTGATAGAACACCTGCAAGAGCCACTGATTAGTACTTTAATATTGTACTGGATCATAACACTAAGATTTGCCTCACAAATTCAGTGACTACAGAGAATATCATGTTATTGACCAGATCTTTTGTTTTAGTAATTAAGCACTAGAAGCAAATTTCAGCTATGTGTTATACTTTCAGGAAACAAAATGGAGCAAAAACGGTTCTATGTCTTAGATGGGAAACCGCTTATCTGGTGCTGTTTGAAACCACGTGTAAGATTCTGTATTTGTAATTTATAATAATCAGTTTAATAGTCCGCGCAGTATGCTATTGAAGATTGCAAGTAAACGAGTGAGATGTAGGTTTGATTGTTAAACTGGATCTCATTTTTAACGTGGTAGGCCTGTCTGTTGGGCACAGATGAGACTGGGGTTTCATTAGCCTTTAATGTAAAGATACAACCCTGTGGGCAATGAATGAGGCAGAGCATTTAGGATTTTTTTTTTTTTTACAACACAACACAAGCCAGTGTTTATTAAATTAATAAGAAAAAGGTAACGGGAACTTGAGCAAATAAAAGACTGAAGTTATTTGTAAACCCGGGCGCCCGACAAAAGCCCAATAATAAACCCCCCCCCAGATAACCCCACAATCACACTCCACACCCTTGCTCACAATATCCAGCCATTCAGTAATTGCTCTACTCCCTCCCTGGCCCAACCAACAATAGCCCCCAACACACCCCTGCCCAAAACACCTCCTCCTCCTGTTACATTAGTAAATGTGCTCCTCTGTGCACAGAATATTATAGGCTACAGTGTAATTATTAGACTAACTGTCATGCACTTGGCTAAGAATGACATAAGAAAAAGAGCGAGAGTCGAGAGTTAAAATGTGAATTAGCTAGGGTATTCGATGAAGCTTGGGTAAGGTCCCAGTGGTTAAAGACAAAGGCTTCATACCCAGGACCGAGAGCCGTCATGGGCCCCGGGAAGGATTGGTATGACCGCCCCCCCTCCATGGTACTACATTCATCCGACTTTGTAGTATACTGTAGTCTAAACCAAGCTTCTAAATACTTGCAATCTTAGCAGTGTCTGAGGAAGACTATTTCAACCGATACATTATTTTTGATAATGGGTTTGAAGGAAACTGTCAATGATGCCTAGAAGTTTCAATATCTCAATTAAAATCTGCAGCAGGATAGTTTACTTTCTCAAAGTAATTGTTTAAGTTATTTAAAGTATTAACTTTTTTTTAGGCAAGTGAATAAATATTTTGTACAAACCCACGTGTAATAGTCACTAATCGAAGCTTGCTTAACATCAAATAACATACGTTTTAGCATAAACTACATTTTAATGGTGTTGCTATACACTATTTTATTTATTGGCTTTGCAAAATAAACCATTTATCTCTGCTCTTAAGCAATAGCCTGTATTGGTAAATTTGTATTTTAAGCAATACCGATCATTCTCTAATTGTGTTTACCACCAGCTGAAGAAAGTACTTTAGTCATTAACAATACCATTTTTCTAACAAACTGCTGCATCAACGTTGATTTGAGCAAATTATAGATCTTAATAGAATAATTCATACTGTGGTAAATATTGTGCAACTTTAGGTTCTTTTAAAGTTTTTTTAAACTTAAAAAAAAAAAAAAAAAAAACACAATATTGCTATGCCTTTTTCAGCTTTTTTGTAGTAAAATATGAAATGCGAAGTTCAAATCATTGTGTGAAAGGAAGTGTTTTTTTTTTTTTTTTTTTTTTTAATTTAGTCGTTTGCAATCAGTTTTTATTATTTTCTCCCAATTTGAAATGCCCAATTATTTTAGGCTCAGCTCACCGCTACCACCCCTGCGCCACTGGAGTGGGCGAAGATGAACACGCTGTCCTCCGAGGCGTGCAGCCAGCCGCCCGCTTTACACTCTGCAGACTCACAGGCAGCCGCCTCAGAGCTACAGCGCCGGAGGACAACGAGTTTGGGCAGCTTACAGGCAAAGCCTGCAGGCGCCCGCCAGACTACAGGGAAGGTCGCTGGTGCGCGGTGAGCCGAGGACACCCTGGCCGACCTAACCTCCCTCCCCCGGACCACGCCGCCATTGAGCCCCCGGAGCTCCCCGCCCACGGTCAGCTGTGGAATAGCCTGACCTTTAACCGCCACGCCCAGGCTATAGAGCTGATCCTGCACTCCCAGCGAGTGCTTTTACTACGCGCCACTCAGGAGCCCCTAGGAAGTGTTTTACAGTGCCTGGATACAACAATTATACAACAGAAGCACATTGGCTCGGTGTGCAGTAATACGGCAGTTTTTCTTTTTAATGAGGTAGGGAAACAATAAAAATATTTTATAGGAATATTTATATATATATAATTTATATATATATATATATATATATATATATATATATATATATATATATATATATATATATATATATATATATTTTGGGAAAAATCCTTCATCAGGGACACCCTTCTCGGTATGCTAGTCTCGGGAAATGTTCCATCCCTCGGGTGGGCCTGTTCATACCAGGTGGTTCCTGGTTCAAATCCCAACCGCGACTGTGTGACCCCAGAGCAAATCACTTCTGGCTTCCTTTGTACTGGCCCTTGAGACGAAAACCAGGTCCTATTGGAGGCTTAATCGTGATGCATAGTTTACCCCTTAGTCTCTGGAAGTCGCCGGATAGAAGCGCCAAAATGACTAATTAATAATTTATTATTATGGTTATTATTATTACATATTATTATTATTATTATTATTATTATTATTATGAATTATTAAGAGGCAAAACCGCTTTGATGCAGAAACCCAGACCCAATTCAAATTCTGCATTGGAGAACGGGTAATAACCATTCGCTTTTACTTTTCTGCTATGGCTTAATATTGTTTGGGTACTGTACTGTGCTAAATTTAAATAAAGGTTTTGTTGATTGATGGCTGTTACACTTGCATCAAGTGTCTGATTTATTACTGTCATCTTCCAGAATATTCTAAACATCTGTGAGGTTTAAAAAAAATTTTACAATTTTGAAAAAAAGTATTCCTAAAACCATATTTCAGGGGTTCAAATAGTATACAAAGAACTTTTTTAAAAGCAGGCTAATCAACCATAAATAAACGTTGAAATCTCGAAGGATTAAACAAGAAACCTTAAACACTCCAAAACAACCATAGGGGTTCTGATCTATAGAGCCTTCTACTAAAAAAGCCATGCAATTCGATTAAAACGCACAGATTTTGTGCATGGCTCCACATTTGAAAGCCATATTCAATTAGACTTCAGCAGTAACAATCACAGCAGACTTCAAAACATTCCGCTACTTATTAGCAATAAAGGCCTAATTGTAGCAGGGCTAAACTGAGTTTAAAGATAATTTTATGGTAGCCGCCTATGCCACTGAAGGCACTACCTTAAATTAAGTTAAATATTTTAGGTGGTTATCACCATATTTTTTTTTGGGCTAGGGATAAGGTCTGACCAAATATAAATCACAAACACAATAAAAATGGCAGGGATGTAAAAATAATCAAACTTATTTAAAAACACAATTTTCGTTTCAATTCTCATATTGTACACAAACTAGTGCTGTCTGTTAGTTACAGCCAAATACTATAATTGACACATTGTTTTCAGGGGTTCAGTCATAGTTTACTATAGTAGCAACTCTATTTAGAGCAAGAATATCGTTTATTTCTTTCTCTCAGATTCAGAATTTACATAATTAGACAATGCAGGGAGAGGTTCAAATTAGACATAAAAAAACGATTTATGAAAATGTTTATTGTATTTATTTTATTTATGCATATGACACAATGTAAAAACAATTCATTTTTTTGAAGAAAATGGAAATGCATCAAGGTTTGTATTTGAAGTCACCCTGCATAACATTAAAATTAAACTGTTTTTCTTTTGTTTGCTCGTTTTTCCTTACATGTTGTAAACTTACATAATTGTGTGTTTGCTTGCCTTTGCACTGAATTGCATTTGTATCCATTTTGAAGAAATATATGTATATATGAATATGTTAAAATACATTTAAACTATAATTGTAAGAAGAACAAAAAAAGTCAGGAACTGTTGCAGCTATATACGTTTTATTTCTTTTTAAATCACATATATACTAACTGTTACAGTTAGGGCCACCAGTAATTCTATCTTTGCAATGGTTCTCAATTGTGCAAATACTGTTATTTCACCCTCCTTCCCCTGCAAAAGAAAAAAGAAGGCCCCACTATATATTCCAGTAATTATAAAAGAAAAAGAAAAAACTATGTTAATCAATATGGTTCCTGCTAAAAATAATATTAAGAAGCTAGATAATATAAAAAAACAAAATAAATAGTTTTATTACCCAGAATGGGCAGTTAGTTGGTTCTTTCTAGTAGTGTTAGTTGTTCTCACTTAGTTGTATTGTGTGTATCATTTTCATACTTTTGCAGCTTCTCGAACCCCGTGTTCAGGACTTCCTGCTTTAATATACAGCTGTTTATTGCACCTGAATGAGCAGTTTTGTCTCTGTGGGTTTTTTCAATAACATATGTTGTTCCCACGTAGTTGTATTGTGTGTATAATGTTCGTCGCCTTTGCACCCGGAACCCAGTTCCCGGGAGCTTTTGGTGATAAAGGGTTTGGCCCAGAACGGGCCAATGACAGCCGTTATTAATTTGGTTCTGATTTTGCTGAAATATTCTCCCCCCATATGTCTAACTTCTTTTATGCTGTTTTTTAAAAAGAATTGAATTCCATTAAAGTATTGTCTGCTTTTACCCCATCCCCAGTATTAGACTTGAGTTGAAAACAAATTAATCGGGTTATAAATGACAGTTAGTTTAGTACTATCATTTTTCCCACTTAACGACCAGCTTACATTTTCAACTCACTGTCAGACTGAAGATCTTGTAAAATATTACCAAAGGTGTTTTCAATCATTGTGTTTTTACTGATCACTTCCATTTTTCAAAACCATTTTTAGGTCGTTGAAAAAACTAAAAAAAAAAAAAAATGCACCTATGAGATTCAACGCTCTTTCAGTGTCAGATTGAGTTGCAGAACACCCCTATATCTTTCAGGAAAATTTGAATCAAAGGATTCTTTTCCTTTTGGAAAATAATTTGTAAACGTGCTCTGAGAATTAATTAGGCTATTTATATTTAGGCTGTAATAATTTATGTAATGAATTACAACTGACCGATAAAAGAACTGCTCAATTGACATCAATACAAAAAAGCGGGCATTCCCAGGTTTCCTCAGATGCTTAGAACACATTAATGTGATCTGGCAACAAATTCAATCGGCTAAAAAAGGAGAGGAAGGAGCTCCATGGACATTCCTGGATTTAGACAAATACAGTGGAAGGGTTGAAGAGCATAGACAGCAGTGAAGTAACCAGGGCAAAACTACAAAAACTCTGGTGCTTTCAGTTTGGTCTACGCCGAGGTTGTTGTGGCTACTGACTGTGTGTCGCAGGTTTCTTTGATAACAGTAGAGTAGCTGGAAGCTTTAACAGTTCATACATCAGAAAAGGTTGGGAGTTCCACTGCCTCAGCAGAGGGACTTTATGGAATACTGCAGCTGCCAGTCTCCTCTAACCGGGAGGAGTTTAAGCTAACACAAAGCCTGGAAATGACATTAGTAGAGCCACACAAATGCGTAGAAAGGAGGCAGCACCAAAGGGGAAAATGGAAGAAAGTGGACGACAAAGAAAGCTGGAGGATGTAAAGGCTGCCCTTCGAATTGGTGATATCATAGGGCAAGTTCAAAGGAAGAGGGGGTCTCTGTCTCAGTTCAGTCTGGCCAAGAGTTAACATTGCATAGTGAAGAATCCTATTGAAGTTATCTGACTGGCTGTGGTTGGAGACGGAAAGATTCTTGGCTGGGGATCCTAAGCACAATAGAAAAAGAAAGAAACGCTTGATGATGGGTAAGTAAGCTGGGCTGAGTTGAGGGGGGACGGAGTGGGGTGATGCTGGGACACCAGAATCACCACACACCTGAGGTATCGTGGGCTAGTCGACAAACACAGAGGATGGAAGGTGCCCACTTGAAGACCCCAGAGATGCACCCATTAGCTCAATCCAGACGGTTGTCGCCATGTTGATGCGCTGGGGAGACCGCACTTGCTGATCCTCGAGC
>CM072681.1:27096951-27118972 GCA_036884735.1 Huso huso
CGCACAAGCCCCAGTGACTTCACGCTGGGTCAAAGCGGCTTGCCAAACGGTCCCTGACACCTCCCCACGATCGCAGAGCCCAAGCGACCTAGCGCAGTGTCCCAGCGGCTCGCCAAATGGTTCCTAGCACCTCCCCAGCGCACGCACGGGCCCCAGCAACTTCGCGTGGGTTTCCTGCGGCACGCAAAATGGTCCCTGACACTTCCCCATTGATCGCACGACCCGCAAAGACCTCGCGCAGGGTCCCAGAGGCTCGCCAAATGGTCCCTGACACATCCCCAGCACGCGCACGGGCCCCAGCAACTTTGCGTAGGGTCCCAGTGGCTCGCCAAGTGGTCCCTGGTACCTCCCCAGCGCGCGCACGGTGCCCAGGGACCCAGCGCGGGGTGCCAGCGGCTCGCTAAATGATCCCTGGCACATCCCCAGCACGCACACGGGCCCCAGCGACTTCGCGAGGGGTTCCAGCGGCCAGCGAAATGGTCCCTGACACCTCCACAGCGATCGCACAACCCCCAATGACCTCGCGCAGGGGCCCAGTGGCTCGCCAAGTGGTCCCTGGCACCTCCCCAGCGCACGCACGGGCCCCAGCGACTTCGTGTTGGTTTCCAACGGCCCGCGAAATGGTCCCTGACACTTCCCCATTGATCACACGACCCGCAACGACCCCACGCGGGATGCCAGCGGCTCGCCAAAAGATACCTGGCACATCCCCAGCACGCACACAGCTTCCAGAGACCTCACGCAGGGTCCCAGAGGCTCGCCAAATGGTCACTGGCACCTCCCCAGCGATCACACGAGCCCCAACAACCTCACGCAGGGTCCCAGAGGCTTGCCAAATGGTCCCTGGTCCCTCCCCAGCGCAAGCACTGGGCCCCAGCGTCTCAGCGCGGGGTCCCAGCGGCTCGCCAAATGGTCCCTGGCACCACCCGAGCACGCACATGGGCCCCAGCGACTTCAGACACATCCCCAGCACGCATCTCAGAGGCTCGCCAAATAGTCCCTGGCACACACCCAGCTCACGCACAGGCCCCAGTGACTTCGCGCTGGGTCAAAGCGGCTTGCCAAACGGTCCCTGACACCTCCCCAGCGATCACAGACCCCAAGCGACCTAGCGCAGTGTCCCAGCAGCTCGCCAAATGGTCCCTGACACTTCCCCATTGATCGCACAAGCCGCAACGACCTCACGCAGGGTCCCAGAGGCTTGCCAAATGGTCCCTGACACATCCCCAGCACGCGCACGGTGCCCCAGCAACTTCGCGTAGGGTTCCAGTGGCTCGCCAAGTGGTCCCTGGTACCTCCCCAGCGTGCGCACGGTGCCCAGGGAGCCAGCGCGGGGTGCCAGCGGCCAGCGAAATGGTCCCTGACACCTCCACAGCGATCGCACGACCCCCAATGACCTCGAGCAGGGGCCCAGTGGCTCGCCAAGTGGTCCCTGGTAACTCCCCAGCGCCCGCACACTGCCCAGGGACCCCGCGGGGTCCCAGAGGCTCGCCAAATGGTCCCTGGCACCACCCCAGCACGCCACTGGCACCAGCGACCTGATTGTGTTCCAGCGCCCGCCAAACGGTCCCTGGCACCTCCCCAGCGACGAACGGGCCCCAGCGACATCGCACGGGTCCCAGAGGCTTGCCAAATGGTCCCTGGAACCTCCCCAGCCTTACGTTCCAGCGACTTCACTGCCGGGTCAAATAGGCTTACCAAACAGTCCCTGACACCTCCCCAGCGATCGCAGAGCCCAAGAGACCTCACAGTGTCCCAGCGGCTCGCCAAATGGTCCCTGGCACCTCCCAGCGCGCGACTGGGACCAGGGACCCAGCCGGGGTGCCAGCGGCTCGCCAAATGGTCCCTGGCACATCCCCAGCACGCACACAGGGCCCCAGCGACTTTCATCACACGTTGTCCCAATGGCTTGCAAATTGTCCCTAGCACATCACCATAGCGGCTCGCCAAAAGATACCTGGCCCCAGCGACTTCATGCCTGGGGTCAAATAGGCTTACCAAACAGTCCCTGACACCTCCCCAGCGATCACAGAGCCCAAGAGACCTCCAGCGGTCCCAGTGTCCCAGCTGCTTGCCAAATGGTCCCTGACACTTCCCCAGCGGATCGCACTGGGACCAGACCTCAGCACGGGTGCCAGAGGCTCGCCAAATGGTCCCTGGCACATCCCCAGCACGCCACACGGGCCCCAGCGACATCGCGCCCAAGCGACCTGGGTCCCAACTCTCACAAATGGTCCCTGGCACATCCCAGCGCGCCCCAGGGCCCAGGGAGCCAGCGCTGGGTCAAAGCGCTTTGCCAAATACTCCCTGACACCTCCCAGCATGCACAAGGGCCCCGACCTCTCTCGGGTGCCAGCAGCTCACCAAATGGTCCCTGGCACCCCCAGCACGCGACGGCACCAGCAACTTCAAGATTGGGTTCCAGCGGCCCACCAAACGGTCCCTGGCACCTTCCCAGCGACAAGGGGCCCCAGCGACTTCCCGCGGGATCCCAGAAGCTCACCAAATGGTCCCTGGCACATCCCCAGCGCACGCACGGGCAACCAGCGAAATGGTCCCTGACACTTCCCCCTTGATCACACGATCAAGACCCCAGGGACCCCACGCGGGATGCCAGCGGCTCGCCAAAAGATACCTGGCACATCCCCAGCACGCACACAGCTTCCAGAGACCTCACGCAGGGTCCCAGAGGCTCGCCAAATTGTCACTGGCACCTCCCCAGCGATCACACGAGCCCCAACAACCTCACGCAGGGTCCCAGCGGCTTGCCAAATGGTCCCTGGCACCACCCGAGCACGCACATGGGCCCCAGCGATTTCGCTCGGGTTCTCAGAGGCTCGCCAAATAGTCCCTGGCACACACCCAGCTCACGCACAGGCCCCAGTGACTTCGCGCTGGGTCAAAGCGGCTTGCCAAACGTTCCCTGACACCTCCCCAGCGATCACAGACCCCAAGCGACCTAGCGCAGTGTCCCAGCGGCTCGCCAAATGGTCCCTGACACTTCCCCATGGATCGCACAAGCCGCAACGACCTCACGCAGGGTCCCAGAGGCTCGCCAAATGGTCCCTGACACATCCCCAGCACGCGCACGGGCCCCAGCAACATCAGCGTGGGGTCCCAGTGGCTCGCCAAATGGTCCCTGGTACCTCCCCAGCCCCAGCACGGGTGCCCAGGGAGCCAGCGTCCCTGGGTCCAGCGGCTCGCTAAATGATCCCTGGCACCTCCCCAGCATGCACAAGGGCCCCAGCGACCTCGCGGGATCCCAGAGGCTCACCAAATGGTCCCTGGCACATCCCCAGCGCGCCGACGGCAACCAGCAACCTCACGGGGTCCCAGCGGCTTGCCAAACGGTCCCTGACACATCCCCAGCGATCAGAGAGCCCCAGCGACCTCGCTGGGGTGACAGCTACTCGCCAAATGGTCCCTGGCACCTCCACAGCGCATGCACAGCGCCCTGACATGGACCCCGCGCCCCAATGACCTCGGTGCCAGCGGTCTTGCCAAATGGTCCCTGGCACCTCCACAGCGCCGTGCGGCCCCCAGCGACTTCGCGGGGTCAGAACGCTCGCGAAAATGGTCCCTGGCACCACCCCAGCGCACGAACGGGCCCCAGCGACATCGCATTGGTTCAAAGCGGCCCGCCAAATGGGTCCCTGGCACCTCCCCAGCATGCGCACGGGCCCCAGCAACTTCGCCTGGGATCCCAGAGGCTAGACAAATGGTCCCTGGCACATCCCCAGCGCGACGACCTGGCACCAACAACCAGCAATGGATCAAAGGTCCCCAAACGGTCCCTGACACCTCCCCAGCGATCGCAGAGCCCATGCGACCTCACGCAGTCCCAGCGGCTCGCCAAATGGTCCCTGGCACCTCCCCAGCGTGCACACAGGGCCCAGGGACCTCACGCAGGGTGCCAGCAGCTCACCAAATGGTCCCTGGCACATCCCCAGCACGCACACAGGCCCCAGCGACATCACGCGTTGTCCCAGTGGCTCCAAATTGTCCCTAGCACATCACCATAGCAGGCACGGGCCCCAGCGACTTGGCGTGGGGTCAAATAGGCTTACCAAACAGTCCCCGACACCTCCCCAGCGATCGGAGCCCAAGAGACCTCGTGCAGTGTCCCAGCGGCTTGCCAAATGGTCCCTGGCACCTCCCCAGCCAGCGCACTGGGACCAGAGACTCAGCACGGGGTGCCAGCGGCTCGCCAGATGGTCCCTGGCACATCCCAGCACACACACAGCCCCCAGCGACATCGCTGGTCCCAGGGTCCCAACTACTCACAAATGCTCCCTGGCACATCCCCAGCGCATGCAGGGCCACAGCGACCAAGGCTGGGTCAAAGCGGCTTGCCAAATAGTCCCTGACACCTCTGTAGTGGTGCGACCTCACTGGGTGCCAGCAGCTCGCCAAAAGATCCCTGGCACCTCCCCAGCATGCACAAGGGCCCCAGCGACTTCCTCGGGGGATCCCAGAGGCTCACCAAATGGTCCCTGGCACATCCCCAGCGCACGACGGGCCCGGCAACCAGCAACCAAATGGTCCCTGGTAAATCCCCAGCTTGTCAAACAACGGTCCCCGACACCTCCCCACCGATCGCAGAGCCTAATGACCCCTGGGTGTGACAGCAGCTCGCCAAATGGTCCCTGGCACCTCCACAGCGTGCACACAGCGCCCATGGACCCCGCAGGGTCCCAGAGGCTCGCCAAATGGTCCCTGGCACCTCCCCAGCGATCACACGGGCCCCAACAACCTCACGCAGGGTCCCAACGGCTCCATGAAATGGTCCCTGGCACCTCCCCAGCGCATGCATGGGGCCCAGCGACCCTGCTCGGGGCCGAGCCAAACCAGATGGTCCCTGCCACCTCAACAGCACGCACACAGGGCCCCATCGCTTTGGTCCCAACGGCCCACAAATGGTCCCTGGCACCTCCCCAGCGCAACGGGCCCCAGCGACATTGCACGGGGTCCCAGCGGCTTGCCAAATGGTCCCTGAACCTCCCCAGCGAAGAACGGGCCCCAGCGACATCGCAGGGTCAAAGCGGCTTACCAAACGGTCCCTGACACCTCCCAGCGCATCGAACGGGCCCCAGCGACATCGCACGGGGTCAAAGCGGCTCGCCAAATGGTCCCTGGAACCTCCCCAGCGCGCGCACTGGGACCAGAGACTCAGCGCGGGGTGCCAGCGGCTCGCCAGATGGTCCCTGGCACATCCCCAGCACGCACACGAGCCCCAGCGACATCACACGTTGTACCAATGGCTTGCAAATTGTCCCTAGCACATCACCATAGCAGGCACGGGCCCCAGCGACTTTGCGTGGGGTCAAATAGGCTTACCAAACAGTCCCTGACACCTCCCCAGCGATCGCAGAGCCCAAGAGACCTCGCGTAGTGTCCCAGCGGCTTGCCAAATGGTCCCTGGCACCTCCCCAGTGCGCGCACTGGGACCAGAGACTCAGCGCGGGGTGCCAGCGGCTCGCCAGATGGTCCCTGGCACATCCCCAGCACGCACACGAGCCCCAGCGACATCGCGCGGGGTCCCAACTACTCACAAATGCTCCCTGGCACATCCCCAGCGCATGCAGGGGCCACAGCGACTTCGCGCTGGGTCAAAGCGTCTTGCCAAATAGTCCCTGACACCTCCGTAGTGCGTGCGACCTCGCGCGGGGTGCCAGCAGCTCGCCAAAAGATCCCTGGCACCACCCCAGCACGCGCACGGGCACCGGCGACTTCGCATTGGGTTCCAGCGGCCCACCAAACGGTCCCTGGCACCTTCCCAGCACGCACAAGGGCCCCAGCGACTTCCCGCGGGATCCCAGAAGCTCACCAAATGGTCCCTGGCACATCCCCAGCGCACGCACGGCAACCAGCGAAATGGTCCCTGACACTTCCCCATTGATCACACGACCCGCAATGACCCCACGCGGGATGCCAGCGGCTCGCCAAAAGATACCTGGCACATCCCCAGCACGCACACAGCTTCCAGAGACCTCACGCAGGGTCCCAGAGGCTCGCCAAATTGTCACTGGCACCTCCCCAGCGATCACACGAGCCCCAACAACCTCACGCAGGGTCCCAGCGGCTTGCCAAATGGTCCCTGGCACCACCCGAGCACGCACATGGGCCCCAGCGATTTCGCGCGGGTTCTCAGAGGCTCGCCAAATAGTCCCTGGCACACACCCAGCTCACGCACAGGCCCCAGTGACTTCGCGCTGGGTCAAAGCGGCTTGCCAAACGTTCCCTGACACCTCCCCAGCGATCACAGACCCCAAGCGACCTAGCGCAGTGTCCCAGCGGCTCGCCAAATGGTCCCTGACACTTCCCCATGGATCGCACAAGCCGCAACGACCTCACGCAGGGTCCCAGAGGCTCGCCAAATGGTCCCTGACACATCCCCAGCACGCGCACGGGCCACAGCAACTTCGCGTAGGGTCCCAGTGGCTCGCCAAGTGGTCCCTGGTACCTCCCCAGCGCGCGCACGGTGCCCAGGGAGCCAGCGCGGGGTGCCAGCGGCTCGCTAAATGATCCCTGGCACTTCCCCAGCATGCACAAGGGCCCCAGCGACTTCTCGCGGGATCCCAGAGGCTCACCAAATGGTCCCTGGCACATCCCCAGCGCACGTACGGCAACCAGCAACTTCGCGCTGGGTAAAAGCGGCTTGCCAAACGGTCCCTGACACCTCCCCAGCGATCGCAGAGCCCAAGCGACCTCGCTCGGGTGTGACAGCGGCTCGCCAAATGGTCCCTGGCACCTCCACAGCGCACACAGCGCCCATGGACCCCACCTGGGTGCCAGCGGCTCGCCAAATGGTCCCTGGCACCACCACAGCGCACGCACAGGCCCCAGCGACTTCGCGCGGGGTCAGAACGGCTCGCGAAATGGTCCCTGGCACCACCCCAGCGCACGAACGGGCCCCAGCGACATCGCACGGGGTCAAAGCGGCTTGCCAAATGGCCCCTGGCACCACCCCAGCATGCGCACGGGGCCCAGCAACTTCGCCCGGGATCCCAGAGGCTAGACAAATGGTCCCTGGCACATCCCCAGCGCACGCACAGTAACCAGCGACTTCGCGCTGGATCAAAGCGGCTTGCCAAACGGTCCCTGACACCTCCCCAGCGATCGCAGAGCCCAAGCGACCTCACGCAGTGTCCCAGCGGCTCGCCAAATGGTCCCTGGCACCTCAGCAGCGTGCGCACAGGGCCCAGGGACCCCGCGCGGGGTGCCAGCAGCTCACCAAATGGTCCCTGGCACATCCTCAGCACGCACACAGGCCCCAGCGACATCACGCGTTGTCCCAGTGGCTCGCAAATTGTCCCTAGCACATCACCATAGCAGGCACGGGCCCCAGCGACTTCGCGTGGGGTCAAATAGGCTTACCAAACAGTCCCTGACACCTCCCCAGCGATCGCAGAGCCCAAGAGACCTCGTGCAGTGCCCCAGCGGCTCGCCAAATAGTCCCTGGCACCTCCCCAGCCAGCGCACTGGGACCAGAGACTCAGCCAGCGGCTCGCCAGATGGTCCCTGGCACATCCCCAGCACGCACACGAGCCCCAGCGACATCGCGCGGGGTCCCAACTACTCACAAATGCTCCCTGGCACATCCCCAGCGCATGCAGGGGCCACAGCGACTTCGCGCTGGGTCAAAGCGGCTTGCCAAATACTCCCTGACACCTCTGTAGTGCGCCCGACCTCACGCGGGGTGCCAGCGGCTCGCCAAAAGATCCCTGGCACCTCCCCAGCATGCACAAGGGCCCCAGCGACTTCTCGCGGGATCCCAGAGGCTCACCAAATGGTCCCTGGCACATCCCCAGCGCACGTACGGCAACCAGCAACTTCGCGCTGGGTAAAAGCGGCTTGTCAAACGGTCCCTGACACCTCCCCAGCGATCGCAGAGCCCAAGCGACCTCGCGCGGGTGTGACAGCAGCTCGCCAAATGGTCCCTGGCACCTCCACAGCGTGCACACAGCGCCCATGGACCCCGTGCGGGGTGCCAGCGGCTCGCCAAATGGTCCCTGGCACCTCCACAGCGCACGCACGGGCCCCAGCGACTTCGCGCGGGGTCAGAACGGCTCGCGAAATGGTCCCTGGCACCTCCCCAGCGCATGCATGGGGCCCAGCGACCCTGCTCGGGGTCCGAGCGTCTCACCAGATGGTCCCTGCCACCTCAACAGCACGCACACGGGCCCCATCGCTCTTGGTCCCAACGGCCCACAAATGGTCCCTGGCACCTCCCCAGCGCACGAACGGGCCCCAGCGACATTGCACGGGGTCAAAGCGGCTTGCCAAATGGTCCCTGGAACCTCCCCAGCGCAAGAACGGGCCCCAGCGACATCGCACGGGGTCAAAGCGGCTTGCCAAACGGTCCCTGGCACCTCCCCAGCGCACGAACGGGCCCCAGCGACATCGCACGGGGTCAAAGCGGCTTGCCAAATGGTCCCTGGAACCTCCCCAGCGCGCGCACGGGGCCCAGCAACTTCGCGCGGGATCCCAGAGGCTCGCCAAATGGTCCCTGGCACATCCCCAGCGCACGCACGATAACCAGTGACTTCGCGCTAGGTCAAAGCGGCTTGCCAAACGGTCCCTGACACCTCCCCAGCGATCGCAGAGCCCAAGCGACCTCGCGCAGTGTCCCAGCGGCTCGCCAAATGGTCCCTGGCACACCCTCAGCGCGGGTACGGGGTCCAGAGACCTCACGCAGGTTCCCAGAGGCTCGCCAAATGGTCCATGGCACATCCCCAGCAGGCACACGGGCCCCAGTGGCATCACGCGCGGTCCCAACGGCTCGCAAATGGTCCCTTGCACATCCCCAGCGCAAACACGGGCCCCAGCGACCTCGCGCGGGGTCAAAGCGGCTTGCCAAATGGTCCCTGGCACCTCCCCATCGTGCGCACACGGGCCCAGTGACCCCGAGCGGTGTCCCAGCTTCTCGCCAAATGGTCCCTTGCACCTCCCCTGTGCGCGCACTGGCCCCACCTACCAGGCATGGAGTCCCAGCGGCTCCCCAAAATGTCCCTGGCACCTCCCCAGCAAGCGCACGGGCAGCGACACGCTGGGTCCCAGAGGCTCACCAAATGGTCCCTGGCACATCCCCAGCACTCACAACCAGCAACTTCGCTGGTCCTTGGGTCCCTGACACCTCCCCAGCGATCGCAGAGCCCAACCACCTCGCGCGGTGTCCCAGCGGCTTGCCAAATGGTCCCTGGCACATCCCCAGCACGCGCAGGCACCGGGCGACTTCTCACGGGTCCCAGCGGTTTGCCAAATGGTCCCTGGCACCACCCCAGCACGCACTAACGGGCCCCAGCGGCATCGCACGGGTCAAAGCGGCTTGCCAAATGGTCCCTGGCACCACCCCAGCGATCGCAGAGCCCAAGCGACCTCCGGGGGTGACAGCGGCTCGCCAAATGGTCCCTGGCACCTCCACAGCGCGCACACAGCGCCCATGGACCCCGCATGGGTGCCAGCGGCTCGCCAAATGGTCCCTGGCACCTCCACAGCGCACGCGACGGGCCCCAGCGACTTCGCTGGGGTCAGAACGGCTCACAAATGGTCCCTGGCACCCCCAGCAAAGACGCATGGGGCCCAGCGACCCTGCTCGGGGTCCGAGCGGCTCACCAGATGGTCCCTGCCACCTCAACAGCACGCACACGGGCCATAGCGACTTCGTGTGGGGTGCCAGCTACTCGCCAAATGATCCCTGGCACCTCCCCAGCGCATGCACAGGGCCCAGAGACCCCGCGCGGGGACCGAGCGGCTCGCAAAATAGTCCCTGACACCACAACAGCATGCACACGGGCCCCAGCGACATCGCTCTTGGTCCCAACGGCCCACAAATGGTCCCTGGCACCTCCCCAGCGCATTTAACGGGCCCCAGCGACATCGCACGGGTCAAAGCGGCTTGCCAAATGGTCCCTGAACCTCCCCAGCGCAAGAACGGGCCCCAGCGACATCGCACGGGTCAAAGCGCTTGCCAAATGGTCCCTGGAACCTCCCCAGCGCACGAACGGGCCCCAGCGACATCGCACGGGGTCAAAGCGGCTTGCCAAATGGTCCCTGGAACCTCCCCAGCGCGCGCACGGGGCCCAGCAACTTCGCGCGGGATCCCAGAGGCTCGCCAAATGGTGCCTGGCACATCCCCAGCGCACGCACGATAACCAGCGACTTCGCGCTAGGTCAAAGCGGCTTGCCAAACGGTCCCTGACACCTCCCCAGCGATCGCAGAGCCCAAGCGACCTCGCGCAGTGTCCCAGCGGCTTGCCAAATGGTCCCTGGCACCTCCCAAGTGAGCACGGGCCCAAGCGACTCACGCGCAGTGTCCCGGGCGGCTCGCCAAATGGTCCCTGGCACCTCCCCCAGCGCCAGCTAGCCCCAGGGACCAGCGCGGGTTGCCAGCGGCGCGCCAAATGATCCTTGGCACATCCCCAGCACGCACCCGGATACCAGAGACCTCACGCAGGGTCCCAGAGGCTCACCAAATGGTCCATGGCACCTCCCCAGCACGCACACGGGCCCCAGCGACATCGCGCAGGGTCCCAACTGCTAGCAAATGGTCCCTGGCACATTCCCTGCGCTCTTCATGCGGGGTCAAAGCGACTCGCCACATGGTCCCTGGCACCTCTCCAGCACGCACACGGGACCCAGCAACTTCGCGTGGGGTTCCACCGACTTGCCAAACGGACCCTGACACCTCCCCAGTGATCGCAGAGCCCAAGCGACCTCGCGCAGTGTCCCAGCGGCTCGCCAAATGGTCCCTGGCACGCCCTCAGCGCGGGTACGGGGTCCAGAGACCTCACGCAGGTTCCCAGAGGCTCGCCAAATGGTCCATGGCACATCCCCAGCAGGCACACGGGCCCCAGTGGCATCACGCGCGGTCCCAACGGCTCGCAAATGGTCCCTTGCACATCCCCAGCGCAAACACGGGCCCCAGCGACCTCGCGCGGGGTCAAAGCGGCTTGCCAAATGGTCCCTGGCACCTCCCCATCGTGCGCACACGGGCCCAGCGACCCCGAGCGGTGTCCCAGCTTCTCGCCAAATGGTCCCTTGCACCTCCCCTGTGCGCGCACTGGCCCCACCTACCAGGCATGGAGTCCCAGCGGCTCCCCAAAATGTCCCTGGCACCTCCCCAGCAAGCGCACGGGGCAGCGATTACGCGCGGGGTCCCAGAGGCTCACCAAATGGTCCCTGGCACATCCCCAGCGCACGTACGGTAACCAGCGACTTCGCGCTGGATCAAAGCGGCTTGCCAAACGGTCCCTGACACCTCCCCAGCGATCGCAGAGCCCAAGCGACCTCACGCAGTGTCCCAGCGGCTCGCCAAATGGTCCCTGGCACATCCCCAGCACGCGCACGGGCACCGGCGACTTCGCACGGGGTCAAAGCGGCTTGCCAAATGGTCCCTGGCACCACCCCAGCGCACGAACGGGCCCCAGCGACATCGCACGGGGTCAAAGCGGCTTGCCAAATGGCCCCTGGCACCACCCCAGCATGCGCACGGGGCCCAGCGACTTCGCGCGAGATCCCAGAGGCTAGCCAAATGGTCACTGGCACATCCCCAGCGCACGCACAGTAACCAGCGACTTCGCGCTGGATCAAAGCGGCTTGCCAAACGGTCCCTGACACCTCCCCAGCGATCGCAGAGCCCAAGCGACCTCACGCAGTCTCCCAGCGGTTCGCCAAATGGTCCCTGGCACCTCAGCAGCGTGCGCACAGGGCCCAGGGACCCCGCGCGGGGTGCCAGCGGCTCACCAAATGGTCCCTGGCACATCCCCAGCACGCACACAGGCCCCAGCGACATCACGTGTTGTCCCAATGGCTCGCAAATTGTCCCTAGCACATCACCATAGCAGGCACGGGCCCCAGCGACTTCGCGTGGGGTCAAATAGGCTTACCAAACAGTCCCTGACACCTCCCCAGCGATCGCAGAGCCCAAGAGACCTCGCGCAGTGTCCCAGCGGCTCGCCAAATAGTCCCTGGCACCTCCCCAGCGCGCGCACGGGCACCGGCGACTTCGCATTGGGTTCCAGCGGCCCGCCAAATGGTCCCTGGCACCTTCCCAGCACGCACAAGGGCCCCAGCGACTTCCCGCGGGATCCCAGAAGCTCACCAAATGGTCCCTGGCACATACCCAGTGCACGCACGGCAACCAGCGACTTCGCGCTGGGTAAAAGCGGCTTGCCAAACAGTCCCTGACACCTCCCCAGCGATCGCAGAGCCCAAGAGACCTCGCATAGTGTCCCAGCGGCTTGCCAAATGGTCCCTGGCACCTCCCCAGTGCGCGCACTGGGACCAGAGACTCAGCGCGGGGTGCCAGCGGCTCGCCAGATGGTCCCTGGCACATCCCCAGCACGCACACGAGCCCCAGCGACATCGCCAACTACTCACAAATGCTCCTGGCACATCCCCAGCGCATGCAGGGGCCACAGCGACTTCGCGCTGGGTCAAAGCGTCTTGCCAAACAGTCCCTGACACCTCCCCAGCGATCGCAGAGCCCAAGCGACCTCGTGCGGGTGTGACAGCGGCTCGCCAAATGGTCCCTGGCACATCGCCAGCACGCGCACGGGCCACAGCGACTTCGCGAGGGGTTCCAGCGGCCAGCGAAATGGTCCCTGACACCTCCACAGCGATCGCACGACCCCCAATGACCTTGCGCAGCGGCCCAGTGGCTCGCCAAGTGATCCCTGGCACCTCCCCAGCGCACGCACGGGCCCCAGCGACTTCGCGTGGGTTTCCAGCGGCCCGCGAAATGGTCCCTGACACTTCCCCATTGATCGCACGACCCGCAACGACCTCGCGCAGGGTCCCAGAGGCTCGCCAAATGGTCCCTGACACATCCCCAGCACGCGCACGGGCCACAGCAACTTCGCGCTGGGTAAAAGCGGCTTGCCAAACAGTCCCTGACACCTCCCCAGCGATCGCAGAGCCCAAGAGACCTTGCATATTGTCCCAGCGGCTTGCCAAATGGTCCCTGGCACCTCCCCAGTGCGCGCACTGGGACCAGAGACTCAGCGCGGGGTGCCAGCGGCTCGCCAGATGGTCCCTGGCACATCCCCAGCACGCACACGAGCCCCAGCGACATCGCGCGGGGTCCCAACTACTCACAAATGCTCCCTGGCACATCCCCAGCGCATGCAGGGGCCACAGCGACTTCGCGCTGGGTCAAAGCGTCTTGCCAAATAGTCCCTGACACCTCCGTTGGTCTTGGCGCGACCTGACCGCAGGTGCCAGCAGCTCGCCAAAAGATCCCTGGCACCACCCCAGCACGCGCACGGGCACCGGCGACTTCGCATTGGGTTCCAGCGGCCCGCCAAACGGTCCCTGGCACCTTCCCAGCACGCACAAGGGCCCCAGCGACTTCCCGCGGGATCCCAGAAGCTCACCAAATGGTCCCTGGCACATCCCCAGCGCACGCACGGCAACCAGCGACTTCGCGCTGGGTAAGAGCGGCTTGCCAAACAGTCCCTGACACCTCCCCAGCGATCGCAGAGCCCAAGCGACCTCGTGCGGGTGTGACAGCGGCTCGCCAAATGGTCCCTGGCACATCGCCAGCACGCACACGGGCCCCAGCGACTTCGCGAGGGGTTCCAGCGGCCAGCGAAATGGTCCCTGACACCTCCACAGCGATCGCACGACCCCCAATGACCTTGCGCAGCGGCCCAGTGGCTCGCCAAGTGGTCCCTGGCACCTCCCCAGCGCACGCACGGGCCCCAGCGACTTCGCCTGGGTTTCCAGCGGCCCGCGAAATGGTCCCTGACACTTCCCCATTGATCGCACGACCCTCAACGACCTCGCGCAGGGTCCCAGAGGCTCGCCAAATGGTCCCTGACACATCCCCAGCACGCGCACGGGCCCCAGCAACTTCGCGTAGGGTCCCAGTGGCTTGCCAAGTGGTCCCTGGGAACTCCCCAGCGCGCGCACGGTGCCCAGGGAGCCAGCGCGGGGTGCCAGTGGCTCGCTAAATGATCCCTGGCACATCCCCAGCAGGCACACGGGCCCCAGCGACTTCGCGAGGGGTTCCAGCGGCCAGCGAAATGGTTCCTGACACCTCCACAGCGCACGAACGGGCCCCAGCGACATCGCACGGGGTCAAAGCGGCTTGCCAAATGGCCCCTGGCACCACCCCAGCATGCGCACGGGGCCCAGCAACTTCGCCCGGGATCCCAGAGGCTAGACAAATGGTCCCTGGCACATCCCCAGCGCACGCACAGTAACCAGCGACTTCGCGCTGGATCAAAGCGGCTTGCCAAACGGTCCCTGACACCTCCCCAGCGATCGCAGAGCCCCCCTCACGCGCAGTCCCAGCGGCTCGCCAAATGGTCCCTGGCACCTCAGCAGCGTGCGCACAGGGCCCAGGGACCCCGCGCGGGGTGCCAGCAGCTCACCAAATGGTCCCTGGCACATCCTCAGCACGCACACAGGCCCCAGCGACATCACCATAGCAGGCACGGGCCCCAGCGACTTCGCGTGGGGTCAAATAGGCTTACCAAACAGTCCCTGACACCTCCCCAGCGATCGCAGAGCCCAAGAGACCTCGTGCAGTGCCCCAGCGGCTCGCCAAATAGTCCCTGGCACCTCCCCAGCCAGCGCACTGGGACCAGAGACTCAGCGCGGGGTGCCAGCGGCTCGCCAGATAGTCCCTGGCACATCCCCAGCACGCACACGAGCCCCAGCGACATCGCGCGGGGTCCCAACTACTCACAAATGCTCCCTGGCACATCCCCAGCGCATGCAGGGGCCACAGCGACTTCGCGCTGGGTCAAAGCGGCTTGCCAAATACTCCCTGACACCTCTGTAGTGTACGACCTCGTGCCAGCCTGGATCCCTGGCACCACCCCAGCACGCAGCGCGGGCACCGCGACTTAAGATTGGGTTCCAGCGGCCGCCAAACGGTCCCTGGCACCTCCCCAGCATGCACAAGGGCCCCAGCGACTTCCTCGATCCCAGAGGCTCACCAAATGGTCCCTGGCACATCCCCAGCGCCGCGACGGCAACCAGCAACTTCGCTACGCGGGTAAAAGCGGCTTGTCAAACGGTCCCTGACACCTCCCCACCGATCGCAGAGCCCAAGCGACCTCAGCGCGGGTGACAGCAGCTCGCCAAATGGTCCCTGGCACCTCCACAGCGTGCACACAGCGCCCATGGACCCGTGCGGGTGCCAGCGGCTCGCCAAATGGTCCCTGGCACCTCCACAGCGCACGCACGGGCCCCAGCGACTTCGCGCGGGGTCAGAACGGCTCGCGAAATGGTCCCTGGCACCTCCCCAGCGCACGCATGGGGCCCAGCGACCCTGCTCGGGGTCCGAGCGTCTCACCAGATGGTCCCTGCCACCTCAACAGCACGCACACGGGCCCCAGCGACTTCGTGTGGGGTGCCAGCTACTCGCCAAATGATCCCTGGCACATCCCCAGCGCATGCACAGGGCCCAGAGACCCTGCGCGGGACCGAGCGGCTCGCAAAATAGTCCCTGACACCACAACAGCATGCACACGGGCCCCAGCGACATCGCTCTTGGTCCCAACGGCCCACAAATGGTCCCTGGCACCTCCCAGCGCGACGAACGGGCCCCAGCGACATCGCACGGGGTCAAAGCGCTTGCCAAATGGTCCCTGAACCTCCCTAGCGCATCGCACGCTAACATCGCACGGGGTCAAAGCCCAGCGACACCTCCCAGCGGGTCAAAGACATCCGGCGGGGTCAAAGCGGCTGCCAAATGGTCCTGGAACCCTGGCACCTCCCCAGCGACATTTAAACGGGATCCCAGAGGCTCGCCAAATGGGCCCTGGCACATCCCCGACATCGCACGGGGTCAAAGCGGCTTGCCAAATGGTCCCTGACACCTCCCCAGCGATCGCAGAGCCCAAGCGACCTCACCCTGGCACCTCCCAAGTGAGCCAGCGAGTGTCCTGGCAGCTCGCCAAATGGTCCCTGGCATCCCAGAGGCCCAGGGACCGCCAAATGGGTTGCCAGCGGCGGCGCCAAATGATCCTGGCACATCCCCAGCACGCCTGCGACGACATCGGCAACCCCAACTGCTAGCAAATGGTCCCTGGCACATTCCCCAGCACTCTTCATGCGGGGTCAAACGCCACATGGTCCCTGGCACCTCCCAGCACGCCCTGACACCCAGCAACTTCAGCGTGGGGGGGTTCCACCGGACTTGCCAAACGGACCCTGACACCTCCCCAGTGATCGCAGAGCCCAGCGACCTCAGCCCAGCGGCTCGCCAAATGGTCCCTGGCACGCCCTCAGCGGGGTAACGGGGTCCAGAGACCTCACGCAGTGTCCCAGCGGCTTGCCAAATGGTCCCTGGCACCTCCCGAGTGAGCACGGGGCCCAAGCGACCTCGCGCAGTGTCCAGGCGGCTCGCCACATGGTCCCTGGCTCCTCCCCAGCGCGCTAAGGGACCGCGCGGGTTGCCAGCAGCGCCAAATGATCCTTAGCACATCCCCAGCACGCACCCGGATACCAGAGACCTCACGCAGGGTCCCAGAGGCTCACCAAATGGTCCATGGCACCTCCCCAGCACGCGCACGGGCCCCAGCGACATCGCGCAGGGTCCCAACTGCTAGCAAATGGTCCCTGGCACATTCCCCTGCACTCTTCATGTGGGGTCAGCGGCTCGCCACATGGTCCCTGGCACCTCCCCAGCACGCACACGGGACCCAGCAACTTCGCGTGGGGTTCCACCGACTTGCCAAACGGACCCTGACACCTCCCCAGTGATCGCCAGCGGCGCCGCCAAATGATCCTGGCACATCCCCAGCACGCACCGGATACCAGAGACCTCACGCAGTGTCCCAGCGGCTCGCCAAATGGTCCCTGGCACGCCTCAGCGCGGGTACGGGGTCCAGAGACCTCACGCAGGTTCCCAGAGGCTCGCCAAATGGTCCATGGCACATCCCAGCAGGCACACGGGCCCCAGTGGCATCACGCCAGGTCCCAACAGCTCGCAAATGGTCCCTTGCACATCCCCAGCGCAAACACGGGCCTCAGCGACCCTCGCAAGGGTCAAAGCGGCTTGCCAAATGGTCCCTGGCACCTCCCCATCGTGCGCACACGGGCCCAGCGACCCCCGGTGTCCCAGCTTCCAAAATGCTCCCTGGCACCTCCCCAGCACGCACACAGGCCCCAGTCACTTCGTGTGGGTTTACAGCGGCTCGCCAAATAGTCCCTGGCTCCATCCCCAGCACGCGCACGGGCCACAGCGACCCCGCGCGGGGTCCCATCAGCTCGCCAAATGGTCCGCTGCACCTCCCCTGTGCGCGCACTGGCCCCACCTACCAGTTATGGAGACCCAGCGGCTCCCCAAAATGTCCCTGGCACCTCCCCAGCAAGCGCACGGGGCAGCGATTTCGCGCGGGGTCCCAGAGGCTCACCAAATGGTCCCTGGCACATCCCCAGCGCACGTACGGCAACCAGCAACTTCGCGCTGGGTAAAAGCGGCTTGCCAAACGGTCCCTGACACCTCCCCAGCGATCGCAGAGCCCAAGCGACCTCGTGCGGGTGTGACAGCGGCTCGCCAAATGGTCCCTGGCACCTCCACAGCGTGCACACAGGGCCCATGGACCCCGTGCGGGGTGCCAGCAGCTCGCCAAATGGTCCCTGGCACATCCCCAGCACGCACACGGGCCCCAGCGACTTCGCGAGGGGTTCCAGCGGCCAGCGAAATGGTCCCTGACACCTCCACAGCGATCGCACGACCCCCAATGACCTCGCACAGGGGCCCAGTGGCTCGCCAAATGGTCCCTGGCACCTCCCCAGCAACGCACGGGCCCCAGCGACTTCACAGGTTTCCAGCGCCCGCGAAATGGTCCCTGACACTTCCCCATTGATCGCACGACCATAACGACCTCGCGCAGGGGTCCCAGAGGCTCGCCAAATGGTCCCTGACACATCCCCAGCACGCCGCACGGGCCCCAGCAACTTCGTAGGGGTCCCAGTGGCTCGCCAAGTGGTCCCTGGAACCTCCCCAGCGCGCGCACGGTGCCCAGGGAGCCAGCGCAGGGTGCCAGCGGCTCGCTAAATGATCCCTGGCACATCCCCAGCAGGCACACAGGCCCCAGCAACTTTGCGAGGGGTTCCAGTGGCCAGCTAAATGGTTCCTGACACCTCCACAGCGATCGCCACGACCCCCAATGACCTCGCAAGCCCCAGTGGCTCGCCAAGTGGTCCCTGGTACCTCCCAGCACCCGCACACTGCCCAGGGACCTGGGTCGCATTGCCAGCAGCTCGCCAAAAGATCCCTGGCACCACCCCAGCACGCCACTGGCACCAGCGACTTCAAGATTGTGTTCCAGCGCCCCCCAAATGGTCCCTGGCACCTCCCCAGCGCACGAACAGGCCCCAGCGACATCGCACAGGGTCAAAGCGGCTTGCCAAATGGTCCCTGGAACCTCCCCTGCACGGGCCCAGCGACTTCGCGGGTTCCCAGAGGCTCACCAAATGGTCCCTGGCACATCCCCAGTGCACGACGGTAACCAGCGACTGGGTCAAAGCGGCTTGCCAAACGGTCCCTGACACCTCCCAGCGATCGCAGAGCCCAAGCGACCTCAGCGCCAGTGTCCCAGCGGCTTGCCAAATGGTCCCTGGCACCTCCCGAGTGAGCACGGGCCCAAGCGACCCTCAAGAGTGTCCCGGGCGGCTCGCCAAATGGTCCCTGGCACCTCAGCAGGCACACAGGGCCCAGGGACCCCCGCAGGGTGCCAGCAGCTCACCAAATGGTCCCTGGCACATCCTCAGCACGCACACAGGCCCCAGCGACATCACGCGTTGTCCCAGTGGCTCGCAAATTGTCCCTAGCACATCACCATAGCAGGCACGGGCCCCAGCGACCCAGCGGGGGGGTCAAATAGGCTTACCAAACAGTCCCTGACACCTCCCCAGCGATCGCAGAGCCCAAGAGACCTCGCAGCAGTGCCCCAGCGGCTCGCCAAATAGTCCCTGGCACCTCCCCAGCCAGCGACTGGGACCAGAGACTCAGCTGGGTGCCAGCGGCTCGCCAGATAGTCCCTGGCACATCCCCAGCACGCACACGAGCCCCAGCGACATCAAGCTGGGTCCCAACCACTCACAAATGCTCCCTGGCACATCCCCAGCGCATGTACAGGGCCACAGCGACCAAATGGTCCATTTGGCTGGGTCAAAGCGGCTTGCCAAACTCCCTGACACCTCTGTAGTGCGCCCGACCTCGCGCGGGGTGCCAGCGGCTCGCCAAAAGATCCCTGGCACCACCCCAGCACGCCAAGACGGGCACCGGGTCCGCATTGGGTTCCAGCGTCCGCCAAACGGTCCCTGGCACCTCCCCAGCATGCACAAGGGCCCCAGCGACTTCTCGGGATCCCAGAGGCTCACCAAATGGTCCCTGGCACATCCCCAGCACGACGTCACGGCAACCAGCAACCCCGGCTGGGTAAAAGCGGCTTGTCAAACGGTCCCTGACACCTCCCCACCGATCGCCAGAGCCCAAGCGACCTCGCGCGGGTGTGACAGCAGCTCGCCAAATGGTCCCTGGCACCTCCACAGCGTGCACACAGCGCCCATGGACCCCGTGCGGGGTGCCAGCGGCTCGCCAAATGGTCCCTGGCACCTCCACAGCGCACGCACGGGCCCCAGCGACTTCAAGGTCAGAACGGCTCGCGAAATGGTCCCTGGCACCTCCCCAGCGCACGCATGGGGCCCAGCGACCCTGCTCGGGGTCCGAGCGTCTCACCAGATGGTCCCTGCCACCTCAACAGCACGCACACGGGCCCCAGCGACTTCGTGTGGGGTGCCAGCTACTCGCCAAATGATCCCTGGCACATCCCCAGCGCATGCACAGGGCCCAGAGACCCTGCGCGGGGACCGAGCGGCTCGCAAAATAGTCCCTGACACCACAACAGCATGCACACGGGCCCCAGCGACATCGCTCTTGGTCCCAACGGCCCACAAATGGTCCCTGGCACCTCCCCAGCGCACGAACGGGCCCCAGCGACATCGCACGGGGTCAAAGCGGCTTGCCAAATGGTCCCTGAACCTCCCCAGCGCATTTAACGTGTGCCCAGCGACATCGCGGGGGTCAAAGCGGCTTGCCAAATGGTCCCTGGCACCTCCCCAGCGCACGAACGGGCCCCAGCGACATCGCACGGGGTCAAAGCGGCTTGCCAAATGGTCCCTGGAACCTCCCCAGCGATCAAGACGGGGCCCAGCGACCTCGCGGATCCCAGAGGCTCGCCAAATGGGCCCTGGCACATCCCCAGCGCGCGACGGTAACCAGCGACTTCGCTAGGTCCAAGCGGCTTGCCAAACGGTCCCTGACACCTCCCCAGCGATCGCAGAGCCCCAAGCGACCTCGCGCAGTGTCCCAGCGGCTTGCCAAATGGTCCCTGGCACCTCCCAAGTGAGCACACGGCCCCAGCGACCTCACGCCCCAGTGTCCTGGCGGTCTCGCCAAATGGTCCCTGGCACCTCCCAGCGCTCAGGGCCCAGGGACCCCAGGGACTTGCCCAGCAACTGCCAGCGGCCACCAAATGATCCTTGGCACATCCCCAGCGCATCGCACGCCCCAGCGACATCGCGCAGGGTCCCAACTGCTAGCAAATGGTCCCTGGCACATTCCCTGCACTCTTCATGCGGGGTCAAAGCGGCTCGCCACATGGTCCCTGGCACCTCCCCAGCACGCACACGGGACCCAGCAACTTCGCGTGGGGTTCCACCGACTTGCCAAACGGACCCTGACACCTCCCCAGTGATCGCAGAGCCCAAGCGACCTCGCGCAGTGTCCCAGCGGCTCGCCAAATGGTCCCTGGCACGCCCTCAGCGCGGGTACGGGGTCCAGAGACCTCACGCAGTGTCCCAGCGGCTTGCCAAATGGTCCCTGGCACCTCCCGAGTGAGCACGGGGCCCAAGCGACCTCGCGCAGTGTCCAGGCGGCTCGCCACATGGTCCCTGGCTCCTCCCCAGCGCGCGCTCGGGGCCCAGGGACCGGCGCGGGTTGCCAGCAGCGCGCCAAATGATCCTTAGCACATCCCCAGCACGCACCCGGATACCAGAGACCTCACGCAGGGTCCCAGAGGCTCACCAAATGGTCCATGGCACCTCCCCAGCACGCGCACGGGCCCCAGCGACATCGCGCAGGGTCCCAACTGCTAGCAAATGGTCCCTGGCACATTCCCTGCACTCTTCATGTGGGGTCAAAGCGGCTCGCCACATGGTCCCTGGCACCTCCCCAGCACGCACACGGGACCCAGCAACTTCGCGTGGGGTTCCACCGACTTGCCAAACGGACCCTGACACCTCCCCAGTGATCGCCAGCGGCGCGCCAAATGATCCTTGGCACATCCCCAGCACGCACCCGGATACCAGAGACCTCACGCAGTGTCCCAGCGGCTCGCCAAATGGTCCCTGGCACGCCCTCAGCGCGGGTACGGGGTCCAGAGACCTCACGCAGGTTCCCAGAGGCTCGCCAAATGGTCCATGGCACATCCCCAGCAGGCACACGGGCCCCAGTGGCATCACGCGCGGTCCCAACAGCTCGCAAATGGTCCCTTGCACATCCCCAGCGCAAACACGGGCCTCAGCGACCTCGCGCGGGGTCAAAGCGGCTTGCCAAATGGTCCCTGGCACCTCCCCATCGTGCGCACACGGGCCCAGCGACCCCGCGCGGTGTCCCAGCTTCTCGCCAAATGCTCCCTGGCACCTCCCCAGCACGCACACAGGCCCCAGTCACTTCGTGTGGGTTTACAGCGGCTCGCCAAATAGTCCCTGGCTCCATCCCCAGCACGCGCACGGGCCACAGCGACCCCGCGCGGGGTCCCATCAGCTCGCCAAATGGTCCGCTGCACCTCCCCCAGTGCGCCAGACTGGCCCCACCTACCAGTTATGGAGACCCAGCGGCTCCCCAAAATGTCCCTGGCACCTCCCAGCAAGCGCACGGGCAGCGATTTCGCTGGGGGTCCCAGAGGCTCACCAAATGGTCCCTGGCACATCCCCAGCGCCCGTCGGCAACCAGCAACTTCAAGGCTGGGTAAAAGCGGCTTGCCAAACGGTC
>CM072681.1:27119472-27201136 GCA_036884735.1 Huso huso
TCGCCGACTTCTGTCTCTCCATCCCCCCACCCACAAAGCTGGCCGTCAACTGGACCTCCCCACCTTCTCCAGGGCCTGCTGCCCCTCCCACCCTCTCTGTCACCCCTGGACCTCTCTGATCACTATTTCATCTCTTTTTCTCTGTCTCTCCCCTCTCTCCCTGCTCCTCCACCCCCACTCACACCTCGTGCCCTCCGGCTCTCTCTCCCCCACTCTGTCCTTGCCTCCACTGCTCTCTCTCACCTCCCTCCCTGCTCGACTCCCTTCTCACAACTCTCTGTGGAGCTCTGCTACCTCCACCCTCTTCTCTCCTCCCTCGACTCCCTCTGTCCCCTCACCTTCCGACCTGCTTGCCCCTGCCCTCCCCAACCCTGTGGCTCTCCCTCTGGCTCCGTTCAGCAAAAGAATCACACTGCGATCTGCTGAAAGAAATGGAAGAGAACCAAACTCCTGCTGCCCTAGACCTCTACCGCTCTCCTCTCCTCCTCCTTCTCCTCTACTCTCTCACTCTGCTAAATGTACTTATTTCCAATCTGTAATCCAAGCCTCCACTAACAGCCCGTGGCTAATTCTCTACCTTCTCCTCCCCTCCTAAACCCTCCCCCTCCCTCCTCCCTCCCTCTATCTCCTCGGATGACTTTGCTTTCTTCTCTTCTAAAATCTCAGATATCCATGAAACTCTAACTTACCCCCCGCACCCCACTCCTTCTCCAACCCCTTCACCTACCATCCCCTACTAACTCACCCTCCTTCTCCACCTTCTCTCCTCTCAGACTCTGACCCCACCGCCCACTCCCTGCTCCAGGGTCACAAACCCTGCGTGTTGCCTTGGACCCCCTCACGACTCACCTCTTTCCAATGCTGCTCATGCTCTACTTCCTTCATCTCCTCCCTTCTCAACACCTCTCTCTCCTTTTCTGATCTCTTTCCCTCTGCCTTCAAACAAGCCTCCTGTCCTCCCCCTCCTTAAAAACCTACCCTCGACCCACCTCCCTCCAGAGCTACCGTCCTGTCTCCCTCCTACCCTTCCTATCCAAACCCTTGGCCGGGTTGGCCACACCTCCAGCTCTCTGCTTTCCCTGTCCAACCACTCTCTGCTTTCGACCCTCACCAATCTGGCTCGCTCTGCTCACTCCCGAGCAGCCCTCCTGTCTGTCACCAGCTCACTAAACTCTGCGAGCTGCCTCTCTCTCCTCTGTCTTGAATTCTCCTCGACCTCTCTGCTGCTGCCTTTGACACTGTCAATCACTATTCTACTATCTCTCGCTGACCTGGAATCTCTGGCACTGCTCTGGCCTGGTTCTCCTCCTACCTCTCCAGCCGCACCCACCAGGTACGGCCTGGCGTGGAGCAACCTCCACACCGCCCTCTCAGCAAGGTCCCCAAAGGGCCAGTCTTGAGTCTCCTGTTCTCTCTCTATGCACCAGCTCCCTGGGCCCCCCTCGCCATCCTATGGTTTCTCGCCACCATTTCTATGCTGATGATGCTCCAGGTCCTCTCTCCTTCCCCACCTCTGACTCCCACCATCCCCTCCTGTATCTCTACCTGTCTGTCTGCTATCTCCTCCTGGATGCACTTTCGCATCACCTCAAATCAGCCTCTCTAAATCTGACCTCCCTTTTCTCTCTATCTCTGTTCCTCTGAGATCTACCACTCTCCTCCTCCTCAGCTAAGAACCTCAGGTCACCTGGACCCCTGCCTCTCTTATTCCCAGCACATCTCCACTCTGTGCACCTGCGGTCTTCCCTGAGCAACATCTGAAGAATTCCTCACCAACTCATACCCAGCTCCTGGTCCAGGCCTTGGTACCCTCCCGCCTAGACTACTGCAACTCAGTCCTGGCTGGCCTCCCGCGTCCGGCCACCCGTCTGCTCGAGCTCATCCAGAACTCAGCTGCTCGCCCGGTGTTCTCTGCCTCGCTTCTCCCATGCAACTCCCACAGCTCTGCTCTCTCCACTGGCTACCGACACCGCTCACATCCAGTTCAAGACTCTTGTACTAGCCTACAGATGCCTTTGACCAGTCTGCACCCAGCTACCTCCAGACCCTCATCTCCCCACACCCCTCGACCCTCTCCGCTCCGCCTGCACTAGAAGACTAGTTTCACCACCGCCACGCCCCTGCCTCCAAAGCCCGCTCTTCTCACCCTTGCTCCGCAGTGGTGGAATGACCTTCCACAGATGTCCCAGGACTGCCCAGTCCCTGACCACATTCGGCATAGCCTCCTTGAGACCCACCTCTTCAAAGAGCACCTGTAGAACTCCTCTGTTTGTATCCTGACACTATCACCCTTCATGTAAATGTGCTTTATTTTGCTCTTATCAAGCCCCTATTTTTACTGCATTTAATCCTGTACTTCCAGAATACCGTAATCTGCCAAGTGTTTAACCTGTAGTACTTTGTATTTAATCACATCCTGATGTAACTATCACTATTACCTGCTGTATTATTGAATTGTGGTTTGTCAAACTTGTACTTTGCTTGAACAAAAGTTATTGTATTTCTTGCTCTTATTGTATTACTTGTATTGTAACATGAAATGTTTTTTGCTTACGATTGTAAGTCGCTGGATAAGGGCTGCTAAAAATAAATAATAATAATAATAATAATGCGTGCTGGGGAAGTGCCAGGGACAGTTTGCGAGCGATGGAACCCCACATAAAGTCGCTGGAAGCCCGTGTGCCGTGGGAGGTGCCATGGGTATTGCGAGCTGCTGGGACCCGTATTGGGGTCGCTGGGTCCGTCTTGGCGTGCTGGGGAGGTGTCAGGGACCATTGCAAGCAGTTGGAACCCTTGCGATGTCGCTGAGGCCCCCATGTGCGTGCTGGGGGAAGTGCCAGGGACGGTTTGGCGAGCCACTGGTACCCCTGCGAAGTCGCTGGGATCCCGTGTGCCGTGCTGGGGTGCCAAAGACTATTCGCCCGACGCTCTTGCCCGTGGCAGGTCTCTGGGGCCCGTGTGGGTGCTGAGGCCAGGACCCGCCAGCGACCATGGCGACCACTGGGACTCCGTGGGGTCCCTGGGGCCGATGTCCGTGATGAGATGTGCCAGGGATCATTTGGCGGCCCGCGGGACCCTGCCAGTCGCTTTGCCCGTGCCTGCGCTGGAGGTGCCAGGGACCATTGGCTACTGCTGGGGACCCCGCGTGAAGTCGCTGGGTCCCGTGTGCGTGCTGGGGAGGCGCCAGGGAGCATTTGGCGAGCCGCTCGGACCCGGGCTGGGTCGCTGGGCTAATATGCGTGCTGGGGAAGTGCAAGTGACAGTTTGGCGAGCGCTGGACTCCCCACGAAGTTGTTGGAGCTTGTGCGTGCTGGGGAGGTGCCAGGAGCATTTGGCGGGCAGCTTGGACCCTCTTGGCCCAGGGGTTGCTGGGGCCGTCGCGGCGTGCTGAAGTGCCAGGGACCATTTGCGGCGCTGGTCCCAGCGGTCGCTGGGTCCCGTCTTGGCGCTCTGGGGAAGGTGTCAGGGACAGTTTGGCGAGCCACTGGTACACCACACGAAGTCGCTGGGGCCCGTGTGCGTGCTGGAGGTCCAGGGACCATTTGGCGTGCGCTCGGGACCCGATGCAGGGTCGCTGGGCCCCATGCACTTTCGCTGGGGAGGTTCAGGGACCATTTAGTGCGAGATGCTTTGACCCTGCACAAAGTCGCTGGGGATGTGCCGGGGACCATTTGCGAGCAGTTTGGACCCATGGCGTTGTCGCTGGGGCCCGTGTCTTTAGGATGTTCCGGGGACCATTTGGCGAGCCTCTTGGACCCCTGCGCTCGGCTGCTGCGGCGTGCGATCGCTGGGGGTGTCAGGGACGTTTTATGAGGCACTGGAACCCCAGCGAAGTCGCTGGGGCGGTGTGCGTGCCTGGGAGGTGCCAGGAACCATTCGCGAGCGCTCTTACCCGTGAGGGGTCTCTGGGGCTCGTGTGCGTGCTGGGGATGTGCCGAGACCACTTGGCGAGCCACTGGGACTCCACGTGGTGTCCCTGGGGCCTTGTCCGTCCTGGGGATGTGCCAGGGATCATTTGGTGAGCTGCCGGACCCAGCGCCAAAGTCGCTGGAGCCGGTGTGCGTGATGGGAGGTGCCAGGGGCATTTGTCGAGCCACTTCCGGACCAGCGTGAAGTCGCTGGGGATCATCACGATCGCTGGGGAGGTGTCAGGGACCATTTTGCGGGCGCTGGAACCCAGCGAAAATGCTGGGGCCCGTCTGCAGCGTGCTGAGGGATGTACCAGGGACCATTTGGCGTGCCTCTGGGACCCTCTGGCGAGTCGTTTGGGGCTCGTCTGTGCTGAGGAGGTGCCAGGGACCGTTTGTGACTGCTGGCGCAGCGTGGGGTCTCTGGGGGCCGTTAATGGTGCTGCGGATGTGCCAGGGATCATTTGGCGGTAGCTGGCCCCAGCTGTGTCGCTGGGCCCCATCGTGGGCGAGGGGTGCCAGGGAGCATTTGGCGAGCGCTGGGACCCTGTGTGGGGTCTCTGGGTCCACGTCGCGCACTGGGGGAGGTGTCAGGGACCATTTGCGAGCAGTTGGGACCGCGCGATGTCGCTAAGCCCCTGTGTGCTGCGGATGTTCCAGGAACCATTTGGCGAGCCTCTGGGAGCCTGCGCGGGTCGCTGGGGATCGATGCGATCGCTGGGAGGTGTCAGGGACCATTTGCTGGCGCTGGAACCCCACGCTTGAAATGCTGGGGCCCGTCGTTGCTGGCGGTGTCAGGGACGTTTGGCGGGCCTCTGGAACCTACAGCGAATCGCTGGGACCCGTCGTGTCCTGGGGAGGTGCCAGGGACCATTTTGCGACTGGTGGCACCCAGGCGCTGGGTTGCTAATTTGATGCGCACTGGGAGGTGTCAGGGACCATTTGCGAGCAGTTGGGACCCATGAGCGATGTCGCTGGGGCCCTGTGTGTGCGGATGTTCCAGGGGACCGTTTGGCGAGCCTCTGGGGAGCCTGTGCGGGCTCGCTGGGGATGGTCTTGATCGCTGGGGATGTGTCAGGGACGTTTTGCGGCCTGCTGGAACCCCGAAGTCGTGGGGCCCGATGCGTGTCCTGGGGAGGTGCCGAGGGACCATTTTGGCGGTCGGTGGCACCCAGCTGGGTCATGGGCCCCGTGCGTGCCGCTGGGAGGGTGCCAGGGACCATTTGGCGGGCCACCAGGAACCCCTTGCGGGGTCTCTGGGGCTAGGTGTGCGATCTTTCCGGATATTGCCAGGGATCATTTGGCGAGCTGCTGGCACCCGTGGTGAGTCCCTGGGCCCCATGTGTGGGGCAGGAGGTGCCGGGACCAGGGACCATTTGGCGAGCCGTTCGGACCCTGCCAGCGTGCTGGGGAGGTGCTAGGGAGCTTTGGCACTGGGACCCTGAAATTCGCAGGGACCAGTTTGTGAGCGATCAAGGACCATTTGAAGACAGTTGGAGCATCGTGTGCTGTGCCTGAGGGGTTCCGGGGACCATTTGGCGAGCCTCTGGGACCCTGTGGGGTCATGGGGATCCGTGCACGCGCTGGGGATGTGTCAAGGACCGTTGCGGCCAGTTGGGACCACGAGCGATGTCGCTGGAGCCCCTCTGTGTCCTGCGGATTTTCCAGGGACCATTTAGCGAGCCTCGGTGGCACCCAGGTCGCTGGGGATGGTGCGTCGCTGGGGATGTGCCAGGGACCGTTTGCGGGCTGCTGGATCCCCAGCGAGGTCTCTGGGGACCCGTGTGCGTGCTCCTGAATGCCAGGGACCATTTTGGCGAGCTGCTGGAACCCCAGGAGGTCAATGGGCCCCATGCTGGGCCCGTGCACGGTCTCTGGGGCCCGTGGGGCTGGGGAGGTTCCAGGGACCATTTGGCGACCACTTGGCGTGAACTCCCAGCGTGGTCTCTGGGGCCCCCACGTGTGCGTGATGGGGATGTGCCCGGATCATTTGGCGACTGCGGAACCCGGCAGCGGTCAATGGGCCCGTGCCTGCGCTGCTGTGCCAGGGCCCATTTGGCTAGCTGGGACTCTGGGGCCGCTGGGTCCCGTGTGCGTTCCAGGGGGCGCCGGGACCATTTGCGACCACTCGGACCCGTGCTGGGTCCCTGGGGCCCGTGTCCGTGCTGGGATGTGCCAGGGACATTTTGGCGAGCCGCTGGACCCCACGCCAGTTGTTGGAGCCCGTGTGCGTGCGCTAGGGGAGGGTGCCAGGACCATTTGGCTAGCGCTGGGTTGCTGGGGCCGCTGGGCGTGCTGGGGAGGGGCGTAGACCATTTTGCGAGCCGCTCGGTCCCCATGCTGGGTCGCTGGGTCCCGTCTGTGCGTCTGGGAGGTGTCGGGACAGTTTGGCGAGCCACTGGTACACCACACGAAGTCGCTGGGGCCCGTGTGCGTGCTGGGAGGTGCCAGGACCATTTGGCGTGCCGCTCGGACCCCGTGCAGGGTCGCTGGGCCCCGCACTCGCTGGGGAGGTTCAGGGACCATTTGGCGAGATAAGCTGACCCTGCACAAAGTGCGCTGGGGATGTGCCAGGGACCATTGGCGAGCAGTTTGGACCCAGCGTTGTCGCTGGGGCCCGTGTGCTGGGGATGTTCCAGGGACCATTTGGCGAGCCTCTTGGACCCTGCGGCTCGGCTGGGCCCCGTGCGATCGCTGGGGAGGTGTCAGGGACCATTTTGGGCGCTGGAACCCTGCAGCGAAGTCGCTGGGGATGCGCCAGTGGCCATGCCTGGGACCAGGTGCCAGGGGCCATTTCTGGGATGTTCCAGCTCTTGCCCGTGGGGCCTCTGGGACCCTCGTGTGCGTGCTGGCTGGATGTGTCAGGGACCGTTTTGCGGGCCACTGGGACTCAGCGTGGTGTCCCTGGGGCCCTGTCCGTCCTGGGGATGTGCCAGGGGATCATTTGGTGGCTGCCGGACCCCAGCATGAAAGTCGCTGGAGCCCGTGTGCGTGATGGGGATGTGCCAGGACCACTTGGCGAGCCACTGGGACCCAGCGTGGTGTCCCTGGGGATCATGTCGATCGCTGGGGAGGTGTCCAGGATCATTTGCGGGCGCTGGACCCGCGCAAAGTCGCTGGGGCCCGTGTGCGTGCTGGGGATGTACCAGGGACCATTTGGCGTGCCTCTGGGACCCTTGGTCGTTGGGGATCATCGTCTCGATCTGGGGAGGTGTCAGGGACCGTTTGGCGAGCTGCTGGCACCCAGCGTGGAAAATCTCTGGGGCCCGTGTGCGTGCTGCGGATGTGCCAGGGATCATTTGGCGAGCCGCTGGCCCCCGCGCTGTGTCGCTGGGCCCCGTGCGTGGGCTGGGGAGGTGCCAGGGACCATTTGGCGAGCCGCTTGGACCCAGCGTGGTTGCTGGGGCCCATCTGCGTGCTGGGGAGGTGTCAGGGACCATTTGCTAGCCGTTGGGAACGCGCACGCGCGATGTCGCTGCGGCCCCTGTGTGCGCTGGGGAGGTGCCAGGGACCATTTGGCGGGCCGCTGGAACCCAGCGGGGTCTCTGGGGCCGATGTGCGTTCTGGGAATGTGCCAGGGATCATTTGGCGAGCCGCTGGCACCCGCTCTAGGTCGCTGGGCCCCCATGTGCGGCGCGGAGGTGTCAGGGACCATTTGCGAGGGAACTCGGTCCCCGCGCGGGGTTGCTGGGCCCCGTGTGCGCTGGGGGAATGCCAGGGACAGTTTGTGACCGTTGGAACCCCATGAAGTCGCTGGGCCGATGTGCGTGCTGGGGAGGTGCTAGGGAACATTTGGCGAGCCGCTGGGACCCTGTGTGGGGTGGCTGGGTTCCATGCGCGCGCTGGGGAGGTGTCAGGGACCATTTGCGAACAGTTGGGACACCGTGTGGGGTCGCTGGGTCACGTCTGGCGCTGGGTATGGTGTCAGGGACCCTTTGGCGAGCAGTTGGGACCAGGCGCTCGATGTCGCTGAGGCCCTGTGTGTGTGTTGGGGATGTTCCAGGGACCATTTGAGCCTCTGGGACCCTCACGCGAGTTCACTGGGGTAAGTGCGATCTCTGGGGAGGTGTCAGGGACAGTTTGGCGGGCCACTGGAACCACACTGAAGTCTCTGGGGCTCGTGTGCACGTGCTGGGGAGATGCCAGGGACCATTTTGCGAGCCACTCGGTCCCTGCGGCTGTCCCCGGCCCCCCGTGTCCGCTGGGGAAGTGCCATGGACAGTTTGGCGAGCCACTGGTACCTCACACGAAAGTCGCTGGGGCCCCATGTGCGTGCTGGGGAGGTGTCAGGGACCATTTGGCGTGCGCTTGGTCCCAGCGCGGGGTTGCTGGGCCCCATGCATGCACTGGGGAGGTGCCAGGGACCATTTGGCGGGGCAGCTTTGACACCGCACAAAGTCGCTGGGGATGTGCCAGGGACCATTTGCGAGCAGATGGGACCGTGCCTGATATCGCTGAGCCCCTGTGTGCTGGGGATGTTCAGGGACCATTTGGCGAGCCTCTGGGACCCTGCGGCCGAGGTCGGTGGGGATCGTGTGATCGCTGGGGAGGTGTCGGGGACCGTTTTGCGGGCGCTGGAACCACCGCGAAAAATGCTGGGGCCCGTGCCCGTGCTGAGGGATGTACCAGGGACCGTTTGGCGGGCGCTGGAACCCCGCAGCAAGTCGCTGGGCCCGTCGCGCGTGCTGTGGCGGTGCCAGGGACCATTTGGTGAGCCACTGGCACCCAGCGCTGGGTCGCTGTGCCCCGTGCGTGCGCTGGGGAGGTGCCAGGGACCATTTGGCGGGCGCTGGAACCCGGGGGTCTCTGGGGCCCGTGTGCGTCTCTGGGAATGCCTGGGATCTTTTGATGAGCCGCTGGCACCCCGCTCTGGTCGCTGGTCCTCATGCGTGGGCTGGGAGGTGTCAGGGACCATTTTGCGAGCCGCTCTCCGTCCCCTCGCGGGCTGCTGGGCCCCATGTGCGCTGGGGGAAGTGCCAGGGACAGTTTGGCGAGCCACTGGAACCCCACACAAAGTTGCTGGGGTCCGTGTGCGTGCTGGGGAGGTGCCAGGGACCATTTGGCGAGCCTGTTCGGACCCTGCTTGGCAGGTGTCGCTGGGCCCACCGTCGTCACGCAGCCCAGGAAGTGCCAGGGACAGTTTGACGAGCCGCTGGAACCCCATGATCGCTGTGGCCCGTGTGCATGCTGGGGAGGTGCTAGGAGGATTTGGCGAGCCGCTGGGACCCGTGTGTTAGTCGCTGGGTCCCGTCTTGGCCCATTCTGGGGAAGTGTCAGGGACCATTGCGAGCAGTTGGGACCGCGCCTGATGTCGCTGAGGCCTGTGTGTGCTGGGGATGTTCAGGGACCATTTGGCGAGCCTCTGGGACCCTGCGTGAGGTCGCTGGGGATCATCAAGATCGCTGGGGAGGTGTCAGGGACCCGTTTTGCGGGCCACTGGAACCTCACACGGTTTGCTGGGGCCCGTGCGGCGTGCTGGGGATGTGTCAGGGACCATTTGGCGTGCCTCTGGCACCCAGTCTGGGTCTCTGGGGCCCGTGTGCGTGCTGCGGATGTGCCAGGATCATTTGGCGACCGCTGGCCCCCCACTGGTCGCTGGGCCCCATGCGTGGGCTGGGGAGGTGCCAGGGACCATTTGGTGAGTCCTGGTTCCCCGCCGAGGTCGCTGGGCCTTGTGCGTGCGGTAGGAGGTGCCATGGACCATTTGGCTGGCCGCTGGGACCCTGCGCGAGGTCACTGGGGCCCCGTGCTGGGATCGTGTGATCGCTGGGGAGGTGTCAGGGACCGTTTTGCGGGCGCTGGAACCCCCACGCCAAATGCTGGGCCCGTGCCGTGCTGGGGATGTACCAGGGACCGTTTGGCGGGCCGCTGGAACCCCACGCGAAGTCGCTGGGGCCCGTGCGCGTGCTGTGGCGGTGCCAGGGACCATTTGGTGAGCCACTGGCACCCAGCTGGGTCGCTGGTCCTCATCATCGTGGGCTGGGAGGTGTCAGGGACCATTTTGCGAGCCCGCTCGGTCCCAGCGGGGTCGCTGGGCCCATGTGCGCTGGGGAAGTGCCAGGGACAGTTTGGCGAGCCCTGGAACCCCACAAAGTTGCTGGGGTCCGTGTGCGTGCTGGGGAGGTGCCAGGGACCATTTGGCGAGCCGTTCGGACCCTGCGCGGGGTCGCTGGGCCATGCGTGCTTGCCGGGGAAGTGCCAGGGACAGTTTGACGAAAGCTGGAACCCCACATGAAGTCGCTGGGGCCGTGTGCATGCTGGGAGGTTCTAGGGAGGATTTGGCGAGCCGCTGGGACCCCGTGTGGGGTCGCTGGGTCCCGTGCGCGCGCTGGGGAAGTGTCAGGGACCATTTGCGAGCAGTTGGGACCGCGCACGATGTCGCTGAGGCCCCTGTGTGTGCTGGGGATGTTCCAGGGACCATTTGGCGAGCCTCTGGGACCCTGCGCGAGTTCGCTGGGGTTCGTGCGATCACTGGGGAGGTGTCAGGGACAGTTTGGCGGGCCACTGGAACCGCACCGAAGTCGCTGGGGCCCGTGCGCGTGCTGGGGAGGTGCCAGGGACCATTTTGCGAGCCGCTCGGTCCCCACGCGAAAATGCTGGGGCCCGTGCGCGTGCTGGGGATGTACCAGGGACCATTTGGCGTGCCTCTGGGACCCTGCGCGAGGTCGTTGGGGCTCGTGCGATCGCTGGGGAGGTGTCAGGGACCGTTTGGCGAGCCGCTGAAACCCCACGCGAATTCGCTGGGGCCCGTGCGCATGCTGGGGAGGTGCCAGGGACCGTTTGGCGAGCTGCTGGCACCCAGTGCGGGGTCTCTGTGGCCCGTGTGCGTGCTGCGGATGTGCCAGGGATCATTTGGCGAGCCGCTGGCCCCCGCGCTGGGTCGCTGGGCCCCATGCGTGGGCTGGGGAGGTGCCAGGGACCATTTAAGCGACCCCTGGTTCCCCGCTGCGGGTCGCTGGACCTTGTGCGTGCGGTAGCAAGTGCCATAGACCATTTGGCTAGCCCGCTGGGACCCCAGCAGCGAGTCACTGGGGCCCGTGCTGGCGCTGGGGATGTCTCAGGGACCATATCACGAGCCAGTGGGACCCAGCGCAAAGTTGCTGGGGCCCGTCTTGCATCCTGTGGATGTCTTCTAGGGACGATTTGGCAAAGCCTCTGGGTCCCCGCGCGAATTCACTTTGCCTGTGCGCTCGCTGGAGATGTGCCAGGGAACATTTGCGAGCAGTTGGGATCCCGCGCGTTGTTGCTGGGGCCCAGTGCTTGCGCTGGGTAGGAGCCAGGGACCATTTGGCGAGCCTCTGGGACCCCGCGCAAGGTCGCTGGGGCCCGTGTGTGTGCTGGGGAGGTGCCAGGGACCATTTGGCAAGCCGCTGGGACACTGCGCAAAGTCGATGGGGCCTGTGCACGTGCTGGGGATGTGCCAGGGACCATTTGGCGAGCCTCTGGGACCCTGCGCGGGGTCACTAAGGCCCGCGTCCGTGCTGGGGATGTGCCAGGGATCATTTGGCGAGCCGCTGTTACCATGTGCGAGGTCGCTGGGCCCCATGCGTGCGCTGGGGAGGTGCCAAGGACCAATTGGCAAGCCGCTGGGACATTGCACGAGGTCGCTTGGGCTCTGCGATTGCTGGGGAGGTGCCTGGGACAGTTTGGCGAGCCACTGGAACCCCACACGAAGTCGCTGGGGCCGTGTGTGCATGCTGGGGAGGTGCCAAGGACCATTTGATGAGCCGTTGGGACCCGCTCGGCGTGCGCTGGGCCTCGCGCTCTGGGGATGTGCCAGGGACCATTTGGTGAGCCTTTCGGACCCCGCATGAGGTCTCTGGGGCCCGTGTGCGTGCTCTTGATGTGCCAGGGATCATTTTGCGAGCCGCTGGCACCCCACTCGGGGTCACTGGGACCAATGTGCATGCTGAGTAGGTGCCAGGGATCATTTGACAATCCGCTGGGACCCCGCGTTTGATCACTGGGCCCTGTGTATGCGCTGGGTAGGTGCCAGAGATCCTTTGGCGAACCACTGGGACCCCGCGCGTGGTTGCTGGGACCCAGTGCTTGCGCTGGGGAGGGACCATTTCGCAAAGTCGATGGGGCCTGTGCACGTGCTGGGGATGTGCCAGGGACCATTTGGCGAGCCTCTGGGACCCTGCGCGAGGTCGCTGCGGCCCGTGCGATTGCTGGGGAGGTGTCAGGGACCGTTTGGTGGGCCGCTGGGACCCCGCACAAGGTCGTTGGGGCCCGTGTGTGTGCTGGGGAGGTGCCAGGGACCATTTGGCAAGCCGCTGGGACACTGCGCAAAGTCGATGGGGCCGGTGCACGTGCTGGGGAGGTTCTAGGGACCATTTGGCGTGCCGCTCAGACTCAGCGCGGGGTCGCTGGGGATGTGCAAGGGACCATTTGATGAGCCGTTGGGACCCCGCTCGGCGTTGCTGGGCCCCATTCGCGCTCTGGGGATGTGCCAGGGACCATTTGGTGAGGTGCTCGGACCCCGCACGAGGTCTCTAGGGCCCGTGTGCGTTCTCTTGATGTGCCAGGGCTCATTTTGCGAGCCGCTAGCACCCCACTCGGGGTCGCAGGGACCCATGTGCGTGCTGAGTAGGTGCCAGGGATCATTTGACAATCCGCTGGGACCCCGCGTGGGATCACTGGGCCCTGTGTATGCGCTGGGTAGGTGCCAGAGATCATTTGGCGACCCACTGGGACCCTGCGCGTGGTTGCTGGGCCCTTTGTGTGTGCTGGGTAGGAGCTAGGGACCATTTTGCGTGCTGCTGGTACCCTGCATGGGGTCGCTGGGGCCCGTGAGCATGCTGGTGAGGTGCCAGGAACATTTGCGAGCAGTTGGGATCCCGCGTTGTTGCTGGGGCCCCAGTGCTTGCGCTGGGGAGGACCAGGGACCATTTTGGCGAGCCTCTGGGACCCTCTTGCGTTCGCTGCGGCCCGTGCGATTGCTGGGAGGTGCCAGGACTGTTGGCGAGCCTCTGGAACCCTCGTGAGGTCTCTGGGACCTGTGTGCGTACTGAGGTTGTGCCAGGGACCATTTGGCAAGCCGCTTTGACCCCATGCTAAGTCGCTGTGGCCCGTGCGCATGCTGGGAGGTGCCAGGGACTATTTGGCGACCTCTGGAACCCTGCGTGAGGTCTCTGGGACCTGTGTGCATGCTGGGGTTGTGCTAGGGACCATTTGGCGAGCCGTTGGGACCCCATGCGATGGCCTGGTTCAGTGTGCATGCTGGGGATGTGCCAGGGAGCATTGACGATCCTCTGGGACACTGCGCCAAGGTTGTTGGGGCTTGTGTGATCGCTGGGGAGGTGTAAGGGACCATTTGTGGACCGCTGGCTCCCCATAAAGTCGCTGGGGCCGTGTGCGTGCTGGGAATGTGCCAGGGATCATTTGACGACGCTGGCACCCAGCTGGTTCCCTGGGCACCGTGCACAGCTGGGGAGGAACCAGGGACCATTGGCGAGCCACTGGGACCCAGCGGGGTTGCTGGGGCCCTGTGTCTGCGCTGGGTAGGTGCCCGAGATCATTTAAGCGGGCAATGGGACCCAGCGTGTGGTTGTTGGGCCCTGTGTGTGCTGGGTAGGAGCTAGGGACCATTTGTGTGCACCTGGTACCCTGCAAGGGGTCGCTGGGGCCCGTGGGCGTGCTAGGGAGGCAGCTTTGCCTTGTGTGAGGTCTCTGGGGCCTGTGTGCGTGCTGGGGATGTTCAGGATCATTTGGTGAGCGCTGCAACCCTGCGCTGGGTCCCTGTGCACCTTCGTCGCTGAGGAGGTACCAAGGGACTACTTGGCGAGCCACCGGGACCCTGTGCAAATTCGCTGGGCCGTGTCCGGGCTGGGGATGTGCAAGGGACCATTTCAAGAAACGCTTTCACCCCGCTAAGTCGCTGGGGCCTGTGCATGCAGCTGGGGATGTGCCAGGGACCTTTGGCGGGCCGCTGGAACCCCATGCGAAGTCGCCTGGGCCCGGTGCGTCCCTGAGGATGTGCAAAGGATCATTTGGCGAGCCGCTGGCAACCGTGCGGTCCCTCGGCACCGTGCCGCGCTGGGGGAGGTGCCGGCACCATTTGGCGAGCCGCTAGGACCCGTCGTGTCTTTGGGGCCTGTGTCCATGGTGGGGATGTGCCGGGGATCATTTGGCGAGCCGCTGGGTCCCCAGCGGAGTCGCTGGGGCCGATGTGCGTGCTGGGGAGGTGCCAGGTACAATTTGGCAAACCACTCGGACCCGACCCGATGGGGTTGCTGGGCCCCATCTTGGCGCGAGGAGGTGCCAGGGACCATTTGGCAAGCCGCTGACCTCCTCGCAAAGTCGCTATGGCCCGTGCGTGCGCTGGGGTCTGTGCGTGTGCTGGGGATGTGCCAGGGACCATTTGCATTTAATAGTGGTCTTACCTGAGTTGTTGCCCTTGTTTTGATGTGGTCTCCTTCTGTTTTTTGTTTTCTCCCCCTCCTTTCTAGTTTAAATGCTTCTGGACAGCCTGAAGGATCCTTTGTCCGAGTAGATTGGTTCCTTTTCTGTTTAAGTGCAGTCCGTCCCACCTGTATAGATAGTCCTTGTTGTAGAAAAGATGTGTCAGGGACCATTTGTGAGCCACTGGGACCCAGCACTAAGTTGTTGGGGCCCGTGCTTGCTGAGGATGTGCCCTTGGGAGCACTTGGCGAGCCTCTGGGACCCCAAGCGCCAAGGTCGTTGGCTCGTCACGATCACTGGGGAGGTGTCAGGGACCATTTGGTGAGCCTCTGGGACCCTGCACGAGGTCGTTGGGGCTCGTGCGCGTGCTGGGGAGGTGTCAGGGACCATTTGCAAGCTGTTGGGACCACTTGTAGCGATGCCGCTGGGGCCCGTGTGCTTGCTGAGGATGTGCCAGGGATCATTTGGCGAGCCTCTGGGACCCTGCGTGGTGTCGCTGGGCCCCGTGCTTGCGCTGGGGAAGTGCCAGGGACAGTTTGGCGAGCCTCTGGAACCACATATCTTGTCGCTGGGGCCCGTGTGCATGCTGGGGAGGAGCCAGGTACCATTTGGCGAGCCAGTCCGGACCCAGACCGTGGTCGCTGGGCCCCCTTGCGTGCGCTGGGGATGTGCCAGAGACAGTTTGACGAGCCGCTGAAAGCCACCCAATGTCGCTGGGGCCCGTGTGCGTGAAGGGGAGGAGCCAAGGACCATTTGGAAAGCCACTCTGACCCAGAGCGGGGTCGCTGGGCCCCATCGCGCGCTGGATAGGTGCCAGGACCATTTGGTAAGCCTTTGACCCCGCGTGATGTCGCTGGGGCCCGTGTGCTGCTGGGGATGTGCCAGGGATCATTTGGCGAGCCTCTGGGACCCTGCGCTGGTGTCGCTGGGCCCTGTGCGTCTTCGCTGCGGAAGTGCCAGGGATAGTTTGGCGAGCCGCTGGAACCGCCTGCCCGAAGTCGCTGGGGCCTGTGTGCGTGCTGGGGATGTTCAGGGACCATTTGGCGAGCCGCTGGGACACCGGCGCTATGTCGCTGGGGTCCGTGTGGATGCTGAGGATGTGCCAGGGATCATTTGGCTAGCCTCTGGGTCCCTCTGTGGCGGTCGCTGGGGCTTGTGCGATCACTGGGAGGTGTCAGGGACGTTTGGCAGGCCGCTGGAACCACCGCAGCGAAGTCGCTGGGGCCCGTGCTTGTGCTGGGGTTGTGTCAGGGACCATTTCCGAGCAGTTGGGACCCCGCGCGATGTCTCTGGGGCCCATGCTTGCACTGGGGAAGGACCAGGGAACATTTGGCGAGCCTCTGGGACCCTGCGCGAGGTCGTTGGGGCTTGTGCGATCGCTGGGGAGGTGTCAGGGACTGTTTGGCGGGCCGCTGGAACCCCAGGCGAAGTTGCTGGGGCCCGTGCGCGTGCTGGGTATGTGCCAGGGACCATTTGGTGAGCCTCTGGGACCCCGCGCGGGGCCGCAGGGCCCCATGTGAGCGCTGGGGAAGTGCCAGGGACAGTTTGGCGAGCAGTTGGTACCACGCGCGATGCCGCTGGGGCCAATGTGCTTGCTGGGGATGTTCCGGGGACAATTTGGCGAGTCTCTGAGACCCTGCAGCGGGTCGCTGGGGCTTGTCACGATCGCTGGGAGGTGTCAGGGACCGTTTGGCGGGCCGCTGGAACCCTGCCAATCGCTGGGGCCCGCCCGTCGCGCTGGGTGAGTGTCAGGGACCATTTGCGAGCTGTTGGGACCGTGCGCGATGCTGCTGGGGCCAATGTGCGTGCTGGGGTTGTTCCAGGGACCATTTGGCGAGTCTCTGGGACCCAGCGCAAAGTCGCTGGGACTCGTGCGATCGCTGGGGAGGTGCCAGGGACAGTTTGGCGAGTCGCTGGAACCGCACACGAGTTGCTGGGCCCCCATGCTCTGGGGGGAGGTGACAGGGACCATTTAGCAAACGCTTTTGACCCAGCGCCAAAGTCTCTGGGGCCCGTGTCGTGCTGGGGATGTGCCAGGGGTTTTGGCGAGCTGCTGGCACTCCAGCTGGGTTGCTGGGCCCGTGCGGCGTGCTGGTGAGGTGCCAGGGACAGTTTGGTGAGCGCTGGAACCCCACACAAAGTCACTCGGGCCAGTGTGCGTGCTGGGGAGGAGCAAGGGACTGTTTGGCGAGCCACACTTGGACCCAGAGCGATGTCGCTGGGCCCCATGAGTGCGCTGGGGATGTGCCAGGGACCATTTGGCAAGCCGCTGGCACCTCACGCAGTAAGCTGGGCTCCATTCGCTCACAGGGGAGGTGCGAGGATCTTTGCGAGCCGCTGGGACCCCCCCGCGGTCGCTGGGCCCGTGTGCTGAGGGGTTGCCAGGATCATTTGGCGAGCCACTGCAGCAGTGTGAAGTCCCTTGGACCCCTGCGGCGCACTGGGGAGGGGCCAGGGAACATTTGGGAAGCTGCCGGGACTCAAATTCGCTGGGGCCCATGCGCGCGCTGGGGATGTGCCAGTTACAATCTGGCCAGCCAATCGGACCCAGCGGCGGTCGCTGGGGCCGATGCTGCAGCTGGGGTTGTGTCAGGGACCATTTCCGAGCAGTTGGGACCCAGTAGCGATGTCTCTGGGGCCCAGTGCTTGCGCTGGGGGAAGGACCAGGGACCATTTGGCGAAACCTCTGGGACCCTGCTTGCGAGGTCGCTCGACCCGTCTTGTCGCTGGGGAGGTGTCAGGGACTGTTTGGCGGGCCACTGGAACCCCAAGCGAAGTTGCTGGGGCCTGTGCGCATGCTGGGTATGTGCCAGGTACCATTTGGTGAGCCTCTGGGACCCAGCAGCGCCCGCAGGGCCCATGTGCTTGCTGGGGATGTTCTGGGGACCATTTGGCGAGACTCTGGGACCCTGCGGCGTGGTCGCTGGGGCTCGTGCGTCGCTGGGGAGGTGCCAGGGACAGTTTGGCGAGCCGCTGGACCGCGACACGAAGTTGCTGGGCCCCATGCGCCCGCTGGGTGGTGTCAGGGATCATTTGCGAGCAGTTGGGACCACCTTGGCGATACGCTGGGGCCGTGTGTGCTGGGGATGTTCAGGGACCATTTACAGACCTCTGAGACCCCAGCAAAAGTCGCTGGGTCCCGTGTGCGTGCTGGGATGTGCCAGGGACCATTTGGCAAACCTCTGGGACCCTGTGCTTGGTCGCTGGGGCTCGTGCGATCGCTGGGGAGGTGTCAGGGACCGTTTGGCGGGCCGCTGGAACCACATCTTGAAGTCACTGGGGCCCGTCGCATGCTGGGTAGGTGTCAGGGACCATTTATGGCAGTTGGGACCGCGTGATACCAGCTGGGGCCCGTGTGTGTGCTGGGGATGTTCCAGGGACCATTTGGCGAGCCTCTGGGACCCTCGCGCGAGGACGTTGGTGCTCGTGCGTTTGCTGGGGAGGTGTCAGGGACCGTTTGGCAGGCCGCTGGACCCCACGCAAAGTTGCTGGGACCCGTCTCTGGCGTGCTGGGGAGGTGCCAGGGACCAGTTCGCGCACCGATCTTGCCCGCCGCGGTGTCTTTGGGCCCGTGTGCGTGCTGGGGATGTTCCAGGGATTATTGGTGAGCTGCTGGCACCCCCTGGGTGGCTGGGCCCTGTCTTTGCGTGCTGGTGAAGTGCCGGGACAATTTGCAGAGCCGCTGGAACCCCCATACAATGTCACTGGGGCCTGTGTGCGTGCTGGGTAGGGAGCATGGGACTGTTTGGCGAGCCACTTGGACCCAGGCGGGGTCGCTGGGCCCCATGGTAGCTGGGGATGTGCCAGGGACCATTTGCAAGCAGTTGGGACACCGTGCGATGTCGCTGGGAACGCGTGTGTATGCTGGGGATGTGCCATGGATCATTTGGCGAGCCTGTGGGACCCTGGCGAGTCGCTGGGGCTCGTCTGATCGCTGGGGAGGTGTCATGGACCGTTTGGCGGACCACTGGAACCCCACACAAGTCGCTGGGGCCGATGCACACGCTGGGGAGGTGCCAGGTCCATTGGCAAGCCGCTTTGACCCAGCAGTCGCTGGGGCCCTTGCGTGCACTGGGGATTTGCTAGGGACCGTTTGCGAGCAGTTGGGACCACACGCGATGTTGCTGGGGCCCAGTGCTTGCGCTGGGGAGGGACTAGGGACCATTTGGCGAGCCTCTGGGACATTGCGCGAGGTCGTTGGGGCTCGTGCGATCCCTGGGGATGTGTGGGACCGTTTGGCGTGCCCTGGAACCCCACACAAGTCACTGGGGCCCGTAATGCGTGCTGTGGAGGAAGGGACCATTTGGCGAGCCACTCCGGACCCAGAGGGGGTCGCTGGGCCCATCACGGCTCGAGGAGGTTCAGGGAACATTTGGCGAGCAGCTGGGACTCCAGTGGGGGGTTCGCTGGGCCCTATGTGCGTGCTGGGGATGTGCCAGGGACCACCTTCAAGAAGCTGCTTGATGAGATTCTGGGATCAATAAGCTGCTAACAACCAAACGAGCAAGATGGGCTGAATTTCCTCCTCTCGTTTGTAAACTTTCTTATGTTCTTATGTTGTTATTTGGCGAGCCTCTGGGACGCTGCGTGAGGTCGCTGGGGCTTGTACGATTGCTGGGGAGGTGTCAGGGACCATTTGGCAAGCCGCTTTGACCCCGCGTGAAGTCGCTGGGGCCCGTGAGTGCGCTGGGGATGTGCCAGGGACCATTTGCGAACAGTTGGGAACCCACGCGATGTCGCTGGGGCCCAGTGCTTGCGCTGGGGAGGGACCAGGGACCATTTTGCGGTCCGCTGGAACCCCACTCGAAGTCGCTGGGGCCCGTACGCGTGATGGGGTGGTGCCAGGGACCATTTCGCGAACCGCTCTTGCCCCGCGCGGTGTCTCTGCGGCCCGTGTGCGTGCTGGGGAGGTGCCAGGGATCATTTGGCGAGCCGCTGGGAACCTGCACGAGGTCCTTGGGGCTCATCGCGATCGCTGGGGAGGTATCAGAGACTGTTTGGCGGGCGCTGGAACCCCATTGAATTTGCTGGGGCCCGTGCGCGTGCTGGGGATGTGCCAGGGACCATTGGTGAGCAGTTGGGACCGTCGTGATGCCGCTGGGGCCAATGTGCGTGCTGGGAATGTTCAGGGACCATCTGGCGAGTCTCTGGGACCCTGCGAGGTCGCTGGGACTCGTGCGATCGCTGAGGAGGTGCCGGGGACCGTTTGGCGGTCGCTGGAACCCCGCACCGCGAGTGCTGGGCCCCTTGCGTGTGCTGGGGGGTGACGGGGACCATTTAACAAGCGCTTTGACCCAGCGCCAAAGTCGCTGGGTCCCGTGTGCGTGCTGGGTATGTTCAGGAGGGAGCATTTGGCGAGCCTCTAGGACCCCGGGTCTTAGGGCCCCATCTTGTGCTGGGGAAGTGCCAGGGGCAGTTTGGCGGCCGCTGGAACCCCACCGAAGAAGTCGCTGGGGCTCGTCTTGGCGGCAGCTGGGAGGTACAAGGGACCATGGCGAGCCACTGTGACCCAGCTGGGTCGCTGGGGCCCGTGTCCGGGCTGGGTATGTGCCAGGGATTATTTGGCGAGCCGCTGGGACCCCGCAAGGGGTCGTTTGGCCCCATGTGCACTCTGGAAAAGTGCCAGGGACAGTTTGGCGAGCCGCTGGAACCCCACCAAGTCGCTGGGGCCTGTGTGCGTGCTGGGGAGGTGCTAGGGAGCATTTGGCAAGCCTCTGGGACCTTATGCTAGGTCGCTGGGGATCATCACGATCGCTGGGGGGTGTCAGGAACCATTTGGCGGGCCGCTGGAACCCCAGCGAAGTTGCTGGGTCCCGTGCGGCGTGCTGTGGATGTGCCAGGGACCATTTGGAGACCTCTGGGACCCTCTTGGCGAGGTCGTTCGGCTTGTGCGATCGCTGGGGAGGTGTCAGGGACGTTTGGTGGGCCGCTGGAACCCCACGCGAAGTAGCTTGGGCCTGTGCGCGTGCTGGGGATGTGCCAGGGACCATTTCTTGAACCGCATTTAAGAACATAAGAACATAAGAAAGTTTACAAACGAGAGGCCATTCAGCCCATCTTGCTCGTTTGGTTGTTAATAACATTGATCCCAGAATCTCATCAAGCAGCTTCTTGAAGGATCCCAGGGTGTCAGCTTCAACAACATTACTGGGGAGTTGGTTCAGACCCTCACAATTCTCTGTGTAAAAGTGCCTCCTATTTTCTGTTCTGAATGCCTTTATCTAATCTCCATTTATGACCCCTGGTCCTTTTTCTTTTCAAGTCAAAAGTCCCCGGGTTGACATTCTATACCTTTTAGGATTTTGAATGTTTGAATCAGATCGCTTGGTAGTCTTCTTTGTTCAAGACTGAATAGATTCAATTCTTTTAGCCTGTCTGCATACGACATGCCTTTTAAACCCAGGATAATTCTGGTTGCTCTTCTTTGCACTCTTTCTAGAGCAGCAATATCCTTTTTGTAACGAGGTGACCAGAACTGAACACAATATTCTAGGTGAGGTCTTACTAATGCATTGTAGAGTTTTAACATTACTTCCCTTGATTTAAATTCAACACTTCTCACAATATATCCAAGCATCTTGTTAGCCTTTTTTTAGCTTCCCCACATTGTCTAGATGAAGACATTTTCTGAGTCAACATAAACTCTAGGTCTTTTCTAGTTCCCTTCTTCAATTTCACTATCTCCCATATGATATTTATAATGAACATTTTATTGCCGCATGCAATACTTTACTTTTTCTCTATTAAATTTCATTTGCCATGTGTCTGCCAATTTTGAATGCGGTCTAGATCATTTTGAATGACCTTTGCTGCTTCAACAGTGTCTGCCACTCCTCCTATTTTGTGTCGTCTGCAAATTTAACGAGTTTGCTTACTATATCAAGTCTAAATCATTAATGTAGATAAGGAATAGCAGAGGACCTAATACTGATCCCTGTGGTACACCACTGGTTACCTCACTCCATTCGAGTTTCTCCTCTAATCAGTACTTTCTGTTTTCTACCTGTTAACCACTCCCTAATCCATGTGCATGCATTTCCTTGAATCCCTACTCGTTCAGTTTGAGAATTAATCTTTTATCGGGACTTTGTCAAAAGCTTTCTGGAAATCTAAATAGACCATGTCGTATGCTTTGCAGTTGTCCATTTTTCAATGTTGCATCCTCGAAAAGTCAAGTAGGTTAGTTAGACATGATCTCCCTTTCCTAAAACCATGCTGGCTGTCACCCAGGATATTGTTACCATATAGGTAATTTTTCCATTTGGATCTTATTATAGTTTCCATAAGTTTACATATAATAGAAGTCAGGCTTATTGGTCTGTAGTTACCTGGTTCAGTTTTGCCCGGCGGTGTATCTGGGGCCCATGTGCGTGCTGGGAATGTGCCAGAGATCATTTGGCGAGCCGCTGGCACCCGTGCTGGGTCACTGAGCCCTATCGTGCACTTAGTGCCAGGGACCATTGGGCAAGTCGCTGGCACCACTCGCGGTCGCTGGGCCCGTGCGCCGCTGCGGATGCCCAGGGACCATTTGCGAGCTGTTGGGACACCGCCGCGATGTCGCTGGGGCCCGTGTGCGTGCTGGGATGTGCCAGGGACCATTTGCGAGCGTTGAGACCCCAGCGTGGTGTCGCTGGGGCCCAGTGCTTCGCTGGGGAGGACCAGGGACCATTTGGCGAGCCTCTGGGACCCTGCGCCCAAGGTCGTTGGGGTTTGTGTGATCGCTGGGGAAGTGCCAGGGACCGTCTGGCGGGCGCTGGAACCCGCGCGAAGTTGCTTGGGCCTGTCGCATGCTGGGGATGTGCCAGGGACCATTTGCGAACGTTGGGACCCCGCCTGGTGTCGCTGGGGCCCAGTGCTTGCACTGGGGAGGGACCAGGGACCATTTGGCGAGCCTCTGGGACCCTGCGTGGGGTCTCTGGGACCAGCGCGATTGCTGAGGAGGTGTCAGGGACCATTTGCAGGCCACTGGGACCTCGTGAAAGTCGCTGGGCCCGTGCGCCGCTGCGGATGTGCCAGGGACCATTTGCGAGCTGTTGGGACACCGCCGCGATGTCGCTGGGCCGTGTCGTGCGTGCTGATGGGATGCCCCGGACCATTGCGAGCGTTGAGACCCCCGGCGTGGTGTCGCTGGGGCCCAGTGCTTAGCGCGGGGGAGGACCAAGGGACCATTTGGCGAGCCTCTGGGACCCTGCGCCAAAGGTCGTTGGGGTTTGTGTGATCGCTGGGGAGGTGCCAGGGACCGTCTGGGCGGGCGCTGGACCCCAGCAGTTGCCCGTGCGCATGCTGGGGATGTGCCAGGGACCATTTGCGAGACGTTGGGACCCCCGCGTGGTGTCGCTGGGGCCCAGTGCTTGCGCTGGGGAGGGACCAGGGACCATTTGGCGAGCCTCTGGGACCCTGCGCAAGGTCGTTGGGGTTTGTGTGATCGCTGGGGAGGTGCCAGGGACCGTCTGGCGGGCGCTGGAACCCCGAAGATGCCCAGGCCCGTGCGCATGCTGGGGATGTGCCAGGGACCATTTGCGGGCGTTGGGACCCCCGCGTGGTGTCGCTGTGGCCCAGTGCTTGCTGGGGGGAGGACCAGGGACCATTTGGCGAGCCTCTGGGACCCCCTCTTGGCAGTCGCTGGGGCTCGTGCGATCACTGGGGGAGGTGTCAGTGACCGTTTGGTGGATGCTGGAACCCCACAGTCGCTGGGCCCGTGCGTGTGCTGGGGAGGTGCCAGGGACATTTGGTGAGCCGTTCTGACCCAGCGGTGTCGCTGGGCCCCATGTGCTCGCGCTGGCGATGTGCCAGGGACGGTTTGGCGGGCCGCTGGAACTCCTGCCCAAGTCGCTGGGCCCCATGTGCGCGCTGGGGAGGTGTCAGGGACCATTTGCTAGCAGTTGGGTTCGCGCGCGATATCGTTTGGGGTCCGTGTGCGTGCTGGTGATGTTCCAGGAATCATTTGGCAAACCTCTGGGACCCTGTGAGGAAGTCGCTGGGGCTCGTGCGATCCTCGGAGGTGCCAGGGACCGTTTGGCGGGCCACTGGAGACCTGTGAAGTCGCTGGGTCCGTGTGCGTGCTGGGGATGTGCCAGGACCATTTGCGAGCAGTTGGTAGCCTGAAGCGAAGTTGCTGGGTCCGTGTGTGTGTGGGGATGTTCAGGGACCATTTGGCGAGCATCAGGAACCCTCTTGCAGCGGTGTCGCTGGGCCCCATCGTCGCGCTGGGGAGGTTCAGGGACCATTTGGCAAGCCCGCTTTGACCTCGCGCCAAAGTCGCTGGGGCCCCGTCGTCACGCTGGAGATGTGCCAGGGGGCATTTGCGGGCTGTTGGGACCACCGCCAGATGTCGCTGGGGCCCGTGTGTGTGCTGTTGAGGTGCCAGGGACCATCTGGCGGGCAGCTCGGACCCGCGGGGGTCAGCAGCCCCATCTTGGCGCTGGGAAGGTGCCAGGGACCATTTAGCGAGCTGCTTTGACCCCAGCGAAGTCGCTGGTGCCCGTCGTGCTGGGGATGTGCCAGGGACTATTTAGGCGAGCCTCTGGGACACTGCGTGAGTTCTCTGGGATCCGTGTGCATGCTGGGGAGGTGTCAGGGACCATTTGGCGAGCCGCTGGGACCCCCGTGCTGGATCGCTTGGACTCTGCGATTGCTGGGGAGGTGTCAGGGGACCGTTTGGTAGCCGCTTTGACCCAGCGCTGAAGTCGCTGGGGGCCCGTTCGTCTTGCGCTGGGGATGTGCCAGGGACCATTTCGCGAGCGTTGGGACCCCACAGCGATGTCGCTGGGGCCCAGTGCTTGCGCCGGGAGGACCAGGGACCATTTGGCTGGCCTCTGGGACCCTGCACGAGGTCGTTGGGGCTCGTCTGATCGCTGGGGAGGTGTCAGAGACCGTTGGCGGGCCTCTGGAACCCCTACGCGAGTCGCTGATGCCCGTCGCGTGCTTTGGAGGTGCCAGGGACCATTTGGCGAGCCTCTGGGACCCTCGGAGGTCTCTGGGACCCGCGCGATTGCTGAGGAGGTGTCAGGGACCATTTAGAGCCACTGGGACCTCGTGAAAAGTCGCTGGGGCCCGTGCCGTGCTGTGGATGTGCCAGGGACCATTTGGCGACCACTGTGACCCGCGCTGGGTCGCTGGGGCCCGTGGCTGGGCTGGGTATGTGCCAGGGATTATTTGGCGAGCCGCTGGGACCCGCAGGGGTCGTTTGGCTATGTGCACTCTGGAAAAGTGCCGGGGACAGTTTGGCGACACGCTGGAACCCCACCAAGTCGCTGGGGCCTGTGTGCGTGCTGGGGAGGTGCTAGGGAGCATTTGGCAAGCCTCTGGGACCTTATGCTAGGTCGCTGGGGATCGTCACGATCGCTGGGGAGGTGTCAGGGACCATTTCGCGGGCCGCTGGAACCCCATGCGAAGTTGCTGGGTCCCGTGCGCGTGCTGTGGATGTGCCAGGGACCATTTGGAGAGCCTCTGGGACCCTCTTGGCGAGGTCGTTGGCTTGTGCGATCGCTGGGGAGGTGTCAGGGACGTTTGGTGGGCGCTGGAACCCCACGCGAAGTAGCTTGGGCCTGTGCGCGTGCTGGGGATGTGCCAGGGACCATTTGGGGAGCTGCTGGGACCCGGCGTGGGATCGCTGGGCCCCATGCGAGCGCTGGGGAAGTGCAAGGGACAGTTTGGCGAGCCGCTGGAAACCCACGCAAAGTCTCTAGGGCCCGTGCACGTGCTGGGGAAGTGCCAGGGATCATTTGGCGAAACGCTCGGACACACTTGTGGGGTTTCTGGGGCCCATGCGTGCGTTGGGAGGTGTCAGGGACCATTTGGCGAGCCGCTTTGACACTGCGTGAGGTAGCTGGGGCTCTGCGATCGCTGGGGAGATGTCAGGGACAGTTTGGCAAGCCGCTGGAAACCCACGCAAAGTCTCTAGGGGCCGATATGCGTGCTGGGGGTGCCAGGGATCATTTGGGAAGCTGCGGTACCCTGCGCGATATTCACTGGGGCCCGTGTCTTGTGGGGATGTGCGAGTTACAATCTGGCCAACAAATCGGACCCAGCGGCGTGGTCGCTGCGGCCCGTTCACGTGCTGGGGAGGTGCCAGGGACCATTTGGCAAACCGCTTTGACCCGCGAAGTCGCTGGGGCCCGTCTTGGTCGCTGGGGCCCGTGCGTGCGCTGGGGATGTGCAAGGGACCATTTGCGAGCTGTTGGCACACCGCGCTGGGTCCCTGGGCACCCTGCACGCTGAGGATGTGCCAGCGACCATTTGGCGAGCCTCTGGGACCCTCGCGTGAGGTCGTTATGGGTCGTGCGATCACTGGGAGGTGTCAGGGACCATTTCGCGGTCGCTGGAAACCCACAGCGAAGTCGCTGGGGCCCGTGCGTGCGCTGGGGAGGTGCTAGGGACCATTTGGCGAGCAGCTTGGACACTGCGGTCGCTTGGGCTCTGCAATCGCTGGGGAGGTGTCAGGGACCGTTTGGCAAGCCACTTTGACCCAGCGAAGTCGCTGGGGCCCGTTAAATCTTCTGGGAAGTGCCAGGGACCATTTGGCAAGCCGCTGGGACCCCGCGCAAAATCGCTCGGACCCAGTCTTGCGGGGTCTTTGGGGCCCATGCGCTCTGGGGAGGTGCCAGGGATCATTTGGCGAGCTGCTGTTACCCGTGCTGGGTCGCTGATCCCAGTGTGCTTGGGGGGGGCCAGGGACCATTTGGCCAGCCGCTGTTACCCCAGTCGTGGGCACCGTGCAGCGCTGGGGGGTGGCAGGAATTGTTGGCGATCCGCTGGGACCCGGGCGGTCGCTGTGCCCGTCGCGCACGCTTGGGAGGGGCCATAGACCATTTGGGAAGCCACTGGGACCCGGCGAATTTGCTGGGCCGATGCACTCGCTGGGGATGTGCCAGTGAACATTCTTGAGCTGCTTGGACACCAGCGTGGTTGCTGGGCCCTGTCCGTGTGCTGGGTAGGAGCCAGGACCATTTGGCAAGCCGCTGGGACCCCAGCGTTGGGGATGTGTCAGGAACCATTTGGGAGCTGCTGGGACCCCGCTTGAAGTCGCTGTGGCCCGTGTGCGCGCTTAGGAAGTGCCAGGGACAGTTTGGCGAGCCACTCGGACCCCGGCGGGGGTAGCTGGGCCCTATCTGAGCACTGGGGAGTTCAAGGACCATTTGGCAAGCCGCTGGGACTCCGCTTGCGGGGTCGCTGGGCCCGTGCGCCGCTGGGCCCGTGCGCATGCTGGGGAGGTGCCATGGACCATTTGGCAAGCCGCTTTCACCCCGCTCGATGTCACTGTGGCCCGTGCGATCGCTGGGGAGGTGCCAAGGACCATTTGGCGAGCCACTCGGACCCCGTGCCGGGTCTCTGGGGCCCGTGTGTGTGCAAGGGAGGTGCCAGGGACCATTTGGGGAAGCCTTCGCTAGGGCGCCGTCTTAAGTCGCTGGGGCCCGTCCACTCGCTGAGGATGTGTCAGGGGCGATTTGCCGGTCGGCTGGGACCCTGTCTTGAGGTCGCTGGGCCCGTCGTATGCTGGGGAGGTGCCAAGGACCATTTGGCGAGCCACTCGGACCCCATGCCGGGTCGCTGGGCCCGTGCGCATGCTGGGGAGGTGCCAGGGACCATTTGGCAAAAAGCGCTTTTACCCGCGAAGTCGCTGTGGCCCGTGCGATCGCTGGGGAGGTGTCAGGGATCGTTTGGCGGGCATGGATCCCAGCGGGGTCTCTGAAACCCGTGTGTGTGCTAGGGAGGTGCCAGGGACCATTTGGGGAAGCTGCTAGGACCAGCGCATGAAAAGTCGCTGGGGCCCGTCTGCGCGTTGAGGATGTGTCAGGAACCATTTGGAGAGCAGGTCCCAGTGTGCGCTGGGGAGGGGCCAAGGGACCATTTGGCGGCCGCTGGGACCCCAGCGGTGTCGCTGGGCCCCATGCACGCACTGGGAAGGTGCCACCTCAACACGCACACAGGTCCCAGCGACTTCATGTGGTTTCCCAGCGGCTCACCAAATGGTCCCTGGCCCCATCTCCAATCGCGCACTGGGACCAACAACTGTGGAAATGATCCTAACCTACCCGGCGTGCGGGCCCAGAAACCCCAGCCCCGAGGACCGAGAGGCTGGCAAAATGGTCCTCGCCGTATTTCAGCGACGCGCACGGCCTCATACCGCTGTCCCAACTGCTCGCGAAATGGTCCATGGCACATCCCTCAGCGCCCAACGGGCTCCCATACTTCGCAAATGGTCCCGACATCCCAGGTATCGAACGAGCCGCAGCCGCCACTCGCCAGCAGGGGGCTGTCCCAGAGGATTCGGCAAATGGTCCGGTGAATTATCTCTGCGCACGACGGGCCAGCGCATTTATGCGGCAGGTTCCAGCGCTCCGCCAAACGGTTCCCGACATCCTTAAAGCGATCGCGACGAAAGCCGCAGTGCACCGCGCGAGGGTCCGAGGTTTCAAATGGTCTCTGGCACATCCCAGCACGCACACAAGCCCCAGCGACTGCTGGGGTACCAGCGACCGCCAAATGGTCCCTTGGCCCCTCTCTGAGCTGCACTGGGACCAGTGAGCTGGGTGCCAACGGCTCAGCAATGAGGCATCCCTGGCACCTCAGCGCGCAGACAGGCCCAGAGACCCAGGCCGGAATCCCTGGCGGCTTGCCAAATAGTCCCGGCACCTCCCAGCACACACACAGGCACCAGAGACCCAGCGGCATTGATCCGCTCGCCAAATGGTCCCGGCACGTCCACAGCGCGGACGTGGTAACAGCGACTTCTGCGGGGTCCCAGCAGTTCGCAAATGGTCCCTGGCAATATCCCCAGCACGCTACAGGCCCCTGAGACCCCGCTGGGCAAGAGCTGTCATGAAATGGTCCCAGATACCTCCCAAGCGCATGGGGGCCCAGCGACCCAGCGTGGGGTCAGAAAGGCCAAATGCTCCTGGCACCTCCCAGCACGCACAGGGCCAAGCGACTTCATGGGGGTTCAATGGCTCGCCAACCGTCCCCTGCACTTCCCAAGCGCGCACATGGGGCCCACTGCAGGCAGGGTCCAGGGGTCCAAATGGTCCCCGGCACCTCCCCTCAGCACACACATCGGCCCCAGATCTCAAGGATCCTGCTAAGCTCACAAAATGGTCCCTGTCACATCCACAGCATGTGACGGGTCCCAGCTTAGTGCTACGCTGTGGTCCTGTAGAATCTGCAAATGGTCCCTAGCACCTCCTTAGCACACACACGTACCCTAGAGACCTCATGAGTTCCTATGTGTTTTGCCAAAAGTCCCTGGCACCTCCCCAGTACACACACACGGGCCCTAGAGACAGCGCGGGATCCAAGCGCTCAGCCAATGGTTCCTGAGCATCCACATTGTACGGGCATCGGGCCACCAGCATTTACAGGGTCATCCCAGCAGTCAAGAAATGGTCCCTGTCCCCAGGACGCCAGACCGACCCACCGACCAGGCGATCCCAGCGAGCCACAGCGGTCCCTGGTAATTGCACCAGTAAAAGATGACCCCAGCTACCCTCACAGTGGGGAGTCCCAGAAAGCCACATAAATGCTCCCCTGGCACCTCCCCACACCTAATAATGTGGCCCCAGCTTAATTTCATGTGGGTTCCAGCTGCTCGCCAAATTGTCCCTTGCACTTCCAGCGCGCCTGGACTGAGACCCAGTGGGATCCCAGCGGTTTGCGAAATGGTCCCTGTCATCCCAGCGTGTTCAGGCCCAGCGGGTGTGTGGTCGCAACTTCCGTGGTCCTGCACCTCCCTAGCACACACACGGGCCCCAGAGACCCGCTTGGAGTCCCTGCGACGCCAAATAGTCCCTGGCACCTCCCAGCACACACACGGGCCCAGGGGACCCAGTGAGGGATCAGCGGCTCTCAAATGGTCTCTGGCACATCCCAACACGCTTTGAGCCCCAGCGACCGTTTGGGGTACAGCGGCTTCGCCAAATGGTCCCTAGCCCCTCTCTGGGCGCGCACTGGGACCAGCGGCTGACCTGGCGGTGCCAGCTGACTCGGCAAATGATCCCCTGGCACCTCCCAAGCGGCGCGTGCACAGGCCCAGAAGACCCAGCCGGAGTCCCCGCGGCTTGCCAAATAGTCCCTGGCACCTCCCCAGCACAACACCGGCCCCAGGGCCCAGTCTTGGGATCCAAAAGCGGCTCGCAAATGGCCCCTGGCACATCCACAGGGCATCGGGCCACAGCGACTTCAATGCTGGGTCCCAGCAATCCTCGCAAATGGTCCCTGCCACATCCCCAGCGCGCACACGGACCCAGCGACAAGGTGTTGAGTCCCACCGGCTCGCCAAAGGTCCTGGAACCTACCCAAAGTGTGCATCGGCACCATGACCCCTTACGGGGTCCCAGCGTCACCAAATGGTTCCTGACACATCCTTGTAGCACCACCCGCGGGCCCCGTGTGATAACGCTGTTCAACTGCTATAAATGGTCCCTGGCACTTCCCCAGCGCACATGGGGCCCCAGCGAATTCTTGTGAGGACCGAGCGGCTGCAAAATGGTCCCTGGCACCTCCCCAGCGATTGCACGAACTCAGCGAACTTGGCGCCCAGGGTCCCAGAGGCTCGCCAAATGGTCCCTGGAACATCCCCAGCACACACAGGGGCCTCAGCAACATCGTGCTCGGTCCCAACTGCTCGCAAATGGTTCCTGGACATCCCCAGCGATCGACACAAGCTTGACCTCGCGCGGGGTCTCAGCGTTCTCCCAAATACTCCCTGCCACCTCCCCAGCATGTGCGTGGGGGCCCAGCTACTCCGCTCTGGGTCCGGGTGGCTAGCCAAATGGTCCCTGGCTCCTCACCAGCAGACGGGTCCCAGCGACCGTGCTGTTCCATGTTCCGCCAAACTGTACCTGGCACTTCCCAGTCCGCGCACGGGACCCAGCGACCCCGCGGTCGAACAACTAATAAATGGTCCCTCGGCACCTCCCCAGCATGCACCACGGACCCAGCGACCGTGTGTGGGAGTCCAGCCCGCCTGCCAAACTGTCCCTGGCACTTCCCCAGCGCGCACATGGGGCCCAACGACCCCGCCGGGGTCCCAGCAGCTCGCCAATGGTCCCAGGCACCTCCCCAGCCGCAAGAGGGCCCAGCGACCCAGTCTTGGGGGGTCCCGCTAATAAATGATCCCTAGCACATCCCAGCCGGACCGGGCCCTAAGAACCTCACGCGAGTCCCAGTGGCTGTAAGTGCTCCCTGGCACATCCCCAGCACGCCGCGGGGCCTCCCAGCGACTTCAATGGGGGTTCCAGCGCCCGCCAAATGGTCTCTGACACCTCCCCAGCGATCGTCTGAGCCCCAAGGACCTCGCATAGGGTCCCAGAGGCTCGCCAAATGGTCCCTGGTAAATCCCAGCGCACGCATGGGGCCCAGCGACCCAGCGGGTCCGAGCGGCTTGGCAACGGTCGTGTCAACTCACCTGGACGCACACAGGTCCCAGCGACTTAAGTGTGCAGTTCCAGTGGTTTCCGCCAAACTGTCCGTGGCACTTCCCCAGTCCACATACGGCGCCCAGCGACCCCCAGCGGGGTCAAAGCGGCTCGCCAACTGTTCACTGGCACCTCCCCAGCGATTGCCACGAGCCCCAACGACTTTGGCGCAGGGTCCTAGCGGCTCGGCAAATGCGTCCCTGGCACCTGCCCAACATGGGCCCAGCGACCCCCCGGGGTCCGAGTAGCTTACCACACGGTCCCCGGCTCTACCCAGCATGCACACACTGGCCCCAGCGACTTCGTGTGCGGGTTCCAGCTCACCAAAGTGTTCCTGGCAATTACCCAGCGGGAACGCAGCCAGCGACTTCACGGGGTCCCAGCAGCTCGCAAATGGTTCCTGATACATCCCCAACGGACGGACCCCAGCGTCTTGATCTGCGGGGTCCCAGCGGCTCGCCAAATGGTCCCTGGCACATCCACAGCGCAAGCACGGGCCCCAATGACTTGCCCCAGCGACTTTGTGTGGGGTCAGAGCGTCTCACCAGATGGTCTGCAACCTCAACAGCACGCACACGGGCCCCAGCGACTTCATGTGGTTTCCCAGCGGCTCACAAATGGTCCCTGGCCCATCTCCAGTCGTGCACTGGGACCAGCGACCCAGCGCGGGTGCCAGCGACTCGCCAAATGATCCCTGGCACCTGCACTCCAGCGCTGCAGGCCCCGGGCCCCCAGAAACCCCGCGGGGACCCGAGGCTGGCAAAATGGTCCCTGCACCTCCCAGTGCAACACAAGCCGGCAGCAACCGCGCGCAGGGTCCCAGAGGCTCTCCAAATGGTCCCTGGCACCTCACCAGCATGCGCACAGGCACCAGCGACCGCTAGCGGGGTCCCAACGGCTCATCAAATGGTCAGTGGCTCCCTACCAGCACACGCACGGGCCCTAGCAACCATGCGCGGTGTCCCAGCGTTGCAAATATTCACTGGCACTTCACCAGCGAGTGCACGTGCCCAGCGAATTCGCGTTGGGTCCCAGCGGCTTACCAAATGGTATATGGCCCCTCCCAAGCATGAACACGGGGCACAGCGACTTCGCGTCGGGTTCCAGTGGCCCGCCAAACGGTCCCTGACACCTCCCCAGCGATCGCACGAGCCGCAGCAACCGCAGGGGTCCCAGAGGCTCTCCAAATGGTCCCTGGCAAATCCCCAGCACGCACACAGGCCACAGCGACTTCGTGTGGGGTCCCAGCGGCTCGCCAAATGGTCCCTGGAACCTCCCCAGCGCGCGTATGGGGCCAAGCAACCACGCGCGGGATCCGGGCATCTCGCCAGATGGTCCCTTGCACCTCAACAGCACGCACCTGCGGGACCCAGCGACGCCAGCGCGGGTCCCAACGGCCCGCAATGGTCCTGGCATCCACAGCACAAGCACGGGCCCAATGACTTGCCCCAGCGACTTCGTGTGGGGTAGGAGCGTCTCACCAGATGGTCACTGCAACCTCAACAGCACGCACACGGGCCCCAGCGACTTCATGTGGTTTCAGCGGCTCACCAAATGGTCCCTGGCCCATCTCCAGTCGTGCACTGGGACCAGCGACCCAGCGGGGTGCTGGCGACTCCGCCAAATGATCCCTGGCACCTACCCAGCGCGTGCACGGGCCCCCAAACCCCTCGCGGGGACCCCAAGACAAGTCAAGGCAACCCCGGCGGCGCAGGGTCCCAGAGGCTATCCAAATGGTCCCTGGCACATCCCCTCAGCACGCACACGGGCCACAGCGACCAGGGGTCCCAGCGCTCGCAAAAATGGTCCCTGGCCCTCTCCAGGCGCACACTGGCCCAGCGACTTTGTGCGGGGTCAGCTGCTCGCGAAATGGCCCCTGGAACCTCCCAGCCCAGCGTATGGGGCCGTTTAACCTGCGGGGTCCGAGCATCTCGCCAGATGGTCCCTTGCACTTCAACAACACACGGGACCCAGCGACATCGCGCGTGGTCCCAACAGCCCGCAAATGGTCCCTGGCACATCCCCAGTGCAAGCACAGGCCCCAGCGACCGTGTGTGGGGTCAGAGCATCTCACCAGATGGTCACTGGCACCTCAACAGCACGCACACGCGCCTCCAGCGACTTCCATGTGGGGGTCCCAGCGGCTCACCAAATGGTCCCTGGCCCATCTCCAGTGCGCGCGCACTGGGACCAGCGACCAGCCGCGGGGTGCCGGGCCACTCGCCAAATGATCCCTGGCACCTACCCAGCGGCGCACGGGCCAAGAGACCAATGGAGTCCTGTGGCTTGCCAAATAGTCCCTGGCACCTCCCCCAGCACACACATGGGCCTCAGAGGCCCAGCGCGGATCCAAGCTGCTCACCAAATGGTCCCTGGCACGCCCACAGACCGGCACGGGGCCACAGCGAATTTCACGGGGTCCCAGCTGCCCAAATGGTCCCTGGCACATCCCCAGCACGCACACGGGCCCCTGAGACCCCTGCTGGGCAAAGAGCGGCTCGCGAATGGTCCCAGATGTCTCCCAAAGGCATAGGGGCCCAGCTGCGACCAGCTATGGGGTCCAAAAGCTGCTCGCCAAATGTTCATGGCACCTCCCCAGCACGCACACGGGCCTGGCGACTTCATGTGGGGTTCAGCGGCTCGCAAACTCTCCCTGGCACTTCCCCAGCGTGCACATGGGGCCCAGCGACCCGAGCAGAGGGAGCCAGGGGTCCGCGAAATGGTCCCTGGCACCTCCCCAGCACACACACGGGTCCCAGAGACCCCCGCAAGGATCCAAGCTGCTCGCTAAATGGTCCCTGGCGATCCACAGCGCGGACACGGGCCACAGCTACTTCAATGTGGTCCCAGAAGCTCGCAAATGGTCCCAAGCCACATCCCCAGCATCGCCAAGACCAAAACCCAGCGACCCCGCGTGGAGTCCCAGCTGCTCGCCAAATGCTCCCTGGCACCTCCCCAGCACGCACACGGGCCCCAGCGACTTCATGTGGGGTTCCAGCTGCTCGCCAAACTATCCCCTGGCACTTCCCAGCAGCCAAGCACACGGCCCCAGAGACCCCAAGGGATCCAAGCTGATCACCAAATGGTCCCTGTCACATCCCAGCTGCGTGCTCAGGCCCCAGCGAAGTTAGCGCGTGGTCCTATCAACTTCCCCAAATGGTCCCTAGCACCTCCCTAGCACACACATCGGGACAAGAGACTCATGCTGAGTCCCTGCGTTTGCCAAATGAAGTCCCTGGCACCTCCCCCAGCACACACACACGGCCCCAGAGACCCAGCCCTGGGATCCAAGCTGCTCGCCAAATGGTCCCTGGCACATCCACAGCGCTGGCACGGGCCAAGCGACTTCACGCTGGGTCCCAGCAGCTCGCAAATGGTCCCTGCCACATCCCCAGAGCCGCGACGACGCCAGCGACCAGGCGTGTAGTCCCAGCTGCCCGCCAAATGGTCCCTGGCACCTCACCAGCGTGCGGGACGGACCCCAGCGACCCCGCGTGGAGTCCCAGCTTGCCAAAAGGTCCCTGAACCTACCCAAAGTGTGCACGGGCACCAGCGACCCAATGCGGGTCCCAGCGGCCACACCAAATGGTTCCTGACATCCCCAGCACGCCGTCGGGCCCCAGTGATAACGCCGGGTCCCAACTGCTCTGCAATGGTCCCTGGCACATCCCCAGTGACTTTGTGGTGGTGTACCAATGGCTCCCCAAACTGTCCCTTGGCACTTCAGCGCCACATGGGGCCCAGCGACCCTGCGCTGGGGACCGAAGGCCCGCCAAACTGTCCCCTGACACCTCCCAGCGACAGAATCGAACCCCAGCGAACTTGCGCAGAGGGGCCCAGAGGCTCGCTTAAATGGTCCCTGGAACATCCCCAACACACACAGGGGCCTCAGCAACATCGCGTTCGGTCCCAACTATCGCAAATGGTTCCTGACACCTCCCAGCGATCGCGACAAGCCCCAACGACCTGCCAAGACAGGGTTCCAGAGGCTGTTGGGGTCCCATGCACATCCCCAGGATGTGCACGGGCCAGCAACAACTTTCCGGGGTTCCAGCGGCCCGCCAAACGGTCCCTGGCACCTCCCAGCGTCGTGACGAGCCCCAAACAAACTAGCGCAGGGTACCAGATGCTCACTAAATGGTCCCTGGTCCTCTCCAGTGCAAGCACTAGGGGTTCAGTGACATCGCGTGGGGTCCCAACGGATCACAACGGTCCTGGCACATCCCCAACGCGACGCGACGGGCCCCAGCTCTTCTTCAAGGTTCCAGCGGCCCGCCAAATGGACCCAGACACCTCCCAGCGATCGCACGAGCCCCAGCAACCACGCACAGGGTCAAGAGGCTCGCAAAATGATCACTGGCACAGTCCCAGCACGCACACAAGCTGAAGTGACATTGCGCTTTGTCCCAACAGCTTGCAAATGGTCCTTTCACATCCGCAGCGCATACGGGCACCAGCGACATCGCAGGGTCAAAGCAGCTTGCCAAATGGTCCCTGGCACCTCCACAGCGTGCACGGCACTCCAGCGACCCTCGCGGGGTCCCAGTGGCTCGCCAAATAGTCCCTGCCACCTCCCCAGCACGCGCATGGGGCCCAGCTACTCCGGGCTTGGGTCCGAGTGGCTCGCCAAATGGACCCTGGCTCCTCACCACACACAGATGGGTCCCAGCGACTCCGTGTGCTGTTCCAGTGGCTCGCCAAACTGTACCTGGCACTTCCCAGTCCACGATCGGACCCAGCTGCACCCCACGCTGTCCAAGCGGGATTGCCAAATGCTCCCTGGCACCTCCCCAGCACGCATTACCGGCCCAGCGACTTGGGTGGGGGTCCCAGTGGTCACAAACTGTCCCTGGCACTTCCTCAGCCAAACATAGGGTTCCAGCGATCCCGCGGGTCCCAACGGCAGCCAAATGGTCCCTGGCACCTCCCAGCACTCCACACGGGCCCCAGCTTACTTCGCAGGTGGGAGTCCAGCTACCAAACTGTCCCCTGGCACTTCTCCCAGCACATGGTGCTCCAATCCACCCAGCCTGGGTCCGAAAGGGCTCAAATGCTCCCCTGGCACCTCCCAGGCACGCACACGGCCACAGGGATTCCCCACGCCAGGTCCCAGCCGCCACAAATGTCCCAGGCACCTCCCCAAGACGCAAGGGGCCCAGCGACCTCGCAAGGGTCCCGGCGGCTCGCCAAGTGGTCCCTGGCATCCCCAGCACGCCATCAATAGCCCCAGAGACCCGTGTGGGACAAGAGCGGCTCACGAAATGGTCCCTGGCACCTCACCAGCACGCGCACCGGCCAGCGACCCGCGGGGTTCCAGCGACCCGCCAAACGGTTCATGACACCTCCCAGCGATCGCCTGAGCCCCAACGACCTCATGATAGTCCCAGAGGCTCGCCAAATGGTCCCTGGTAAATCCTCAGCGCGCATGGGGCCCAGCGACCCTCGGGTCCGGAAGCGCTCGGCAAACGGTCGTGTCAACTCACCTGGACGCACACGGAACCCAGCTTCGTGTGGAGTTCCAGCAGCTCGCCAAACTGTCCCTGGCACCTCCCTCACGCACACGAGCCCCAGAGACCCCGCACGGGTAAGAGCGTTTGTGAAATGGTCCCTACCACCTCCCCAAAGCGCGCCAAGACTGGCCACAGCGACTTGGCGTGGGTTCCAGCGGCCCGCCAAACGGTTCATGACACCCTCCCCAGCGATCGACGAGCCCCAACCCATCCTTGCGCCGGGGTCCCAGAGGCTCGCCAAATGGTCCCTTGCACATCCCAGGATGCGCGGGGGCCACAGCAACTTTCCGTGGGGTTCCAGCGGCCGCCAAACGGTCCCTGGCACCTCCCCAGAGATCGCCGAGCTCCCCAACAAACTACCGCGAGGGTTCAGAGGCTCACAAAATGGTCCCTTGTTCTCCTCCAGTGCAAGCACTAGGCCCCAGCGACATCAGCTGGGTCCCAACGGATTGCAAATGGTCCCTGGCACATCCCCAATGCACGACAGGCCCCAGCGACTTCGTGTGGGGTTCAGCGGCCCGCCAAATGGACCCAGACACCTCCCCCAGCGATCGCGACGCCCCCTTGCAACCACATGCAGGGGTCCAAGAGGTCGCAAATGATCCCTGGCACAGTCCCAGCACGACGCCGAGCCCAAAGACATCGCGTTGTCCCAACAGCTTGCAAATGGTCCCTTTCACATCTGCAGCGCACGACAGGCACAGGCGACATCGCGCAGGGTCAAAGCGGCTCGCCAAATAGTCCCTGCCACCCTCCCCCAGCACGCCACATGGGGCCCAGCTCTCCGCCTGGGTCCGAGTGGCTGCCAAATGGTCCCTGGCTCCTCACCAGCACGCACACGGGTCCCAGCGACTTGATTGCGGGTTCCAGTGGCTCCGGCAAACTGTCCGTGGCACTTCCCCAGTCCACGCTCGGCGCCAGCGACCCCCGCTGGGTCAAAGCTGCTCGCCAACTGTTCACTGGCACCTCCCCAGCGATTGCACGAGCCCCAACGACTTTCGCAGGTTCCCAGCGTCTCGCAAATCTCCGGCCCTGGCACCTGCCCAACGCGCATAATAGGCCCAGCTTCCCCGGGGGTCGCGTGACTCGCCAAATGATCCCTGGCACATCCCAGCACGCACAGGCCCCAGAGACCCCCGTGTGGGACAAGAGCGGTTCACGAAATGGTCCCGGCACCTCACCAGCATCGCCGCACCGCCCACAGCGACTTCACGGGGGTTCCAGCAGCCCGCCAAATGGTCTTCTGACACCTCCCCAGCGATTGCACCAGCCCCAAGGGACCTCGCATAGGGTCCAGAGGCTTCCCGCAAATGGTCCCTGGTAAATCCTCAGCTGCCACAAGATGGGGGCCCAGCGTCTGCCAAGGTCCTGAGCGCCTCGGCAAACGGTCCCTCTGGTGTTTCAACTCACCTGGGACGCACACGAACCCAGCGACTTCTTCGCGTGGAGTTCCAGCAGCTCGCCAAACTGTCCCTGGCACCTCCCCAGCACGCACACGAGCCCCAGAGACCGCGACGGGTAAGAGCGTTTGTGAAATGGTTCCCTACCACCTCTCACATCGCCAAGACCATTCACGGCTACAGCATTCTCATGGGGTTCCAGCGCCCGCCAAACGTTCATGACACCCTCCCTAGCGACCGCGACGAGCCCCAACGACTCAGGGCGCGAGGGTCCCAGAGGGTCACAATGGTCCCTTGCACATCCCCAGATGCGACGGCCACAGCAACTTTCTTCCTGGGGTTCCAGCGGCCCATAAACGTCCTCGGCACCTCCCAGAGATCGCATTCGAGCCCCAACAAACTAGCGCAGGGTTCCAGAGGCTCACAAAATGGTCCTTGTTCCTCTCCAGTGTAAGCACTAGGCCCCAGCGACATCGCAGGGTCCCAACGGATTGCAAATGGTCCCTGGCACATCCCCAATGCACGCACAGTTCCCAAGGACTTAGTGTGGGGGCTCCCAGCGCCCGCCAAATGGACCCAGACACCTCCCCAGCGACGCACGAGCCCCAGCAACCACATGCAGGGTCCAGAGGCTCGCAAATGATCCCTGGCACAGTCCCAGCACGCACGCTGAGCCCAAGCGACATCGGTTGTCCTGTCCCAACAGCTTGCAAATGGTCCCTTTCACATCTGCAGCCGCACGCTGACAGGCACAGGCATCATCGCAAGAGGGTCAAAGCGGCTTGCCAAAATGGTCCCTGTCACCTCCACAGCGCGTGCACGGGTACCCCAGCGACCCCCGCTGGGTCCCAGCGGCTGTAAATAGTCCCTGCCACCTCCCAGCGCCGCGCCGGGGGCCCAGCGACTCCGCTCTATCCGAAAAGTGGTCGCCAAATGGTCCCTGGCTCCTCCTGAGCACGCACACGGGTCCCAGCGACTTGTAGGCGGTTCCTGTGGTTCGCCAAACTGTCCGTGGCACTTCCCCCAGTCCACGACGGTGCCCAGCGACCCCGCCATGGGTCAAAGCTGCTCGCCAACTGTTCACTGGCACCTCCCCAGCCCACTGCACGAGCCCCAACGGATTGCGCAGGTTCCCAGCGCTCGGCAAATCGTCCCTGGCACCCTGCTCAACGCGATGGGGCCCAGCGACCCCGTCTCCTCCCAGCGGCTCGCCAAATGATCCCTAAGCACATCCCCAGCCCGGACATCGGCCCCAAGGGCCTCACGCTGAGTCCCAGAGGCTCGCCAAATGGTCCCCAGGATGTGCATCGGCCACAGCGACTTTCCGTGGGGTTCCAGCTGCCCAAACGGTCCCTAGCACCTCCCAGCGATCGACGAGCCCAACAACCAGCACAGGTTCCAGAGGCTCACAAAATGGTCCCTGGTCTCTCTCCAGTGTAAGAACCAGGCCCCAGCAACATCGCTGCTGGGTCCCAACGGATTGCAAATGGTCCTGGCACATCCTCAACGCGACGCGACGGGCCCAGCGCGACTTCGTGTAGGGTTCCAGCTGCCCCCCAAACGGACCCAGACACCTCCCCAGCGACCGCCGACGAGCCCCAGCAACCACGCCAGGGGTCCAAGAGGCTCGCAACTGATCCCCTGGTACAGTCCCAGCATGCACACGAGCCCAGCGACGCCAGCGGTGTCCCAACAGCTTGCAAATGGTCCTTTCACATCCGCAGCGCACGGGGCACAGGCGACATCGTGCAGGGGTCAAAAGCGGTGCACACTGGGACCAGCGACCAGCGCTGGGTAAGAGCGGCTCGGTGAATGGTTCCTGGACACATCCCCAAAGGACGGGCCCCAGCGACTTCAGGTCCCAGCTGCTTGCCAAATGGTCCCTGGCACCTTACCAGCATGTGCACAGGCCTCAGCGACCTCGAGCGGGTCCCAGCGGCTCATCAAATGGTCCCTGGCTCCTACCCAGCACACGCACTGGGCCTAGCAAACACGCTGCTGTTTCCCAGCGGCTCGCAAATGTTCACTGGCACTTCCCAGCGAGCGCATCGGGCCAGTGAATCAGCATTGGTCCCAGCAGCTTACCAAATGGTATATGGCCCCTCCTCAAAGCCAAGACACTGGGATTAGCGACCAGCGTGGGATAACAGCGGCTGGCCAAATGATCCCTGGCACATCCACAGCACGCACACGGGCCACAGCGACTTCACGCGGGGTCCCAGTAGCTCGCAAATGGTCCCTGACATCCCCAGGGCCGCGACATACCCCTGCGACCAGGCGTGGAGTCCCAGCGCCTCGTCAAATGGTCCCTGGCACCTCACCAGAACGCGCACAGACCCCAGCGACCCGCGTGGGTCCCATGGAGGCTCGCCAAATGGTCCCTGGCATCTCCCCAGTGCACACCGAACCCCAGCGACATCGCTAGTTGTCCAAGTGGCTTGCCAAACTGTCCCTGGCACCGCACCAGCACGCGCCACGGGCCTCAGCGACATCGCGTGTAGTGTTCAGGCGGCTCGCAAATGGTCCCTGGCACCTCCCAGCACACAGGCCCCAGAGAACCCGTGCTAGGTCCAAGTGGCTCACCAAATGGTCCCTGGCACATCCTCAGCGTGCGCACGGTAACAGCTTGCAAATGGTCCCTTTCATCCGCGGCGCCGCGATCGGGCACCAGCGACATCGCAGGGTCAAAGCAGCTTGCCAAATGGTCCCTGGCACCTCCACAGCGCTGTGCCGGTACCCAGCGACCCCGCCAAGGGCCCAAGCTACTCCGCTCTGGGTCCGGAAAGTGGCTCGCCAAATGGACCCTGGCTCCTCACCAGCACGCAGATGGGTCCCAGCGACTCCGTGTGCTGTTCCAGTGGCTCGCCAAACTGTACCCGGCACTTCCCAGTCCACGCACAGGACCAGCCACCCCATCGCGGGTCCAAACCGGATTGCCAAATGCCCGGGTCCGGGAACGGCTAGCCAAATGGTCCCTGGCACCTCCCCACGCACACGGGCTGCGACTTCGTGTGGGAGTCCAGCGGCTCGCCAAACTGTCCCTGGCACTTCCCCAGCCGCACATGGGGCCCCAAATCCACCCCGCCTGGGTCGAAAGGGCGTCGGCCAAAATGCTCCCCTGGCACCTCCCAGGCATGCACACGGGCCACAGTGACTTCACGCCATGTCCCGCCGGGCCAAATGGTCCCAGGCACCTCCCCCAGCGCACGCAAAGCCCAGCGACCCCTGCAGGGGTCCCCATGGCTCGCCAAGTGGTCCCTGGCACATCCCCAGCACGCACCACGGGCCCCAGAGACCCCGTGTGGGACAAGAGCAGTTCACGAAATGGTCCCTGGCACCTCACCAGCACGCCAAAAAAAGACGGGCCCCAGCGACTTCCACGATGGGGTTCAGCGGCCCGCCAAATGGTCTCTGACACCTCCCTTAGCGATTACCCGCCAGCCCCAAGGACCTCGAGATAGGGTCCCAGAGGCTCGCCAAATGGTCCCTGGTAAATCCCCAGCCACACACGGAACCCAGCGACCGTGGAGTTCCAGCTGCTCGCCAAACTGTCCCTGGCACCTCCCCAGCACGCACACGAAGCCCCAGAGACCCCGCTGCTGGGGTAAGAGCGGTTTGTGAAATGGTCCCTACCACCTCCCCAGCACGCCAAGACTGCCACAGCGACTTGGCCCCTGGGGTTCCAGCGGCCCGCCAAACGTTCCTGGACACCCTCCCCAAATGATCGCAAGCCCCAACTACCTCCGCAGGGTCCCAGAGGCTCGCCAAATGGTCCCCAGGATGTGTGCACGGGCCACAGCGACTTCCTCATGGGGTTCCAGCGGCCCGCCAAACGGTCCCTGGCACCTCCCCAGCGATCGCACGAGCCCCAACAAACTAGCGCAGGGTTCCAGAGGCTCACAAAATGGTCCCTGGTCTCTCTCCAGTGCAAGAACTAGGGGCCCCAGCAACATCGCTGCGGGGTCCCAACGGGATTGCAAATGGTCCCTGGCATATCCCCAACGACGCGCCACGGGCCCCAGCGACTTCGTGTGGGGTTCCAGCGCCCGCCAAACGGACCCAGACACCTCCCCAGCGACGCGCGACGCCCCAGCAACCACGCGCAGGGTCCAAGAGGGCTCTCGTGATCCCTGGTACAGTCCCAGCACGCACGAGCCCAAGCGACATCGCGCGGTGTCCCAACAGATTGCAAATGGTCCTTCACATCCGCAGCGCCGCATCGGGCACAGGCGACATCGCGCAGGGTCAAAGCGGTGCACACTGGGACCAGCGACCCAGCCGGCTGGGGTAAGATGCGGCTCGCAATGGTTCCTGACACATCCCAAAAGCTGACGGGCCCCAGCAACCCGCGCGGGGTCCCAGCTGCCTTGCCAATGGTCCTGGCACCTACCAGCATGTGCACAGGCCTCAGCGACCTGAAAGGGTCCCAACGGCTCATCAAATGGTCCCTGGCTCCTACCCAGCACACGCACTGGGCCTAGCAAACCGCGTGGTGTCCCAGCTGCTCGCAAATGTTCACTGGCACTTCCCCAGCGGCGCCGCGGGCCCAGTGAATTAGCGGCTGGTCCCAGCAGCTACCAGCCAGGTATATGGCCCTCCCCAGCGCCAAGACACTGGGATTAGCGACCCAGCTGGATAACAGCGGCTGGCCAAATGATCCCCCTGGCACCACCCACAGCACGACGGGGGGTCGGGACCCTGCAGCGGTGTTCTAGTGGTTCGCCAAATGATACCTGGCACATCCACAGCACGCACACGGGCCCCAGAGACCACGTGCTGGGTCCGAACTACCGCAAACGGTCCCTGAACCTCCCCAACGGCGTCGTGCATCGGGCACAGCGACACCAGCGCTGCCTCCCAGTGGCTAGCCAAATAGTCCCTGTTCCAGCGGTTCGCCAAATGATACCTGGCACATCCACAGCACGCACACGCCACAGCGACTTCACGCTGGGGTCCCAGCAGTCGCAAATGGTCCCTGACATCCCCAGGGCCGCACATACCCCAGCCACCAGGCGTGGAGTCCCAGCGGGTTTGTCAAATGGTCCCTGGCACCTCACCAGAACGCAGCGACAGACCCCAGCGACCCGGGGAGTCCCATAGGCTCGCCAAATGGTCCCTGGCATCTCCCCAGTGCACACACTAACCCCAGCGACATCGCGCGTTGTCCAAGTACTTGCCAACTGTCCCTGGCACCGCGACCAGCACGCCGCGACGGGCTCAGCGACATCGCCAGTGTTCCGGGCGGCTCAGCAAATGGTCCCTGGCACCTCCCCAGCACACACACGGGCCCCAGAGAAACCTGCTAGGGTCCAAGTGGCTCACCAAATGGTCCCTGGCACATCCCCAGCGCGTGCACTGCCACAGCGACTTCGCGCGGGTCAAAACGGTTTGCCAAATTCCTGGCACCTCCCCAGCATGCTCACGGGGTCCAGCGACCAGGCACGGGTCCCGAGTGGCTCGCCAAATGGTCCTGGCACATCCTCAACGCGGGACGGGCCACCGACTTCACGGGGTCCCAGCGGCTTGCCAAATGGTCCCTGGCACCTCACCAATATGTGCACAGTCCCCAGCAACCTCGAAAGGGTCCCAATGGCTCATCAAATGGTCCCTGGCTCCTACCCAGCACACGCACAGGGCCTAGAAGAACCACGCCGCAGTGTCCCAGCGGCTCTCAAATGTTCACTGGCACATCCACAGCGAGGGCACGGGCCCAGCAATTCGTGCTGGGTCCCAGTGGCTTCCCCAAATGGCCTATGGCCCTCCCAAGCGTGCGCACAGGGCACAGCGACCGCGCAGGGTCCCAGAGGATCGCCAAATGGCCTGCCACCTCCCCAGCGCGTGCACTGGGTCCAGCAACACCGCGTGGGTTCCCAGCGACACACCAAATGCTCCCTGGCACCTCACCAGTGCGCACACGAAACCCAGTGACATCGCTACGTTGTCCAAAAGCGGCTTGCCAAACTGTCCCTAGCAGCTCACTAGCATGCAGGGACCCCAGCGGGCTGTCGCGTAGTGTTCCGGGCGGCTCACAATTGCTCCCTGGCACCTCCCCAGCACACACACGGGCACCAGAGACACCGTACAGGGTCCATGCGGCTCAACAAATGGTCCCTGGGGCCCATGCACATCCCCAGCGTGCATGGGCCCCAACAGGTTCGCGCGTTGGGTCCAGCGGCCCGCCAAACGGTCCCTGACACCTCCCAGCGATCGTACGAGCCCCAACGACCACGCACAGGTCCCAGAGGCTCGCCAAATGGTCCCTGGCACATCCCCAGCGACCCCTCGCTGAGTCTGAGCGGCCGGGCAAATCGTCCCTGGCACCTCCCCACGCTGCAGATGGCCCCAGCGACCCCGCCGCTGGGTCCCAGCGGCTTGCCAAACTGTCCCTGGCACTTCCCCAGCATGACAGCCCCAGCGCGACCCGAGCTGGGTCCCAACGGGCTCATCAAATGGTCCCTGGCACATCCTCAGCGAGCTTATCGGGCCAGCAGTACCAAGGCCGGGTCCCAGCGATCGCCAACACCATGCCAGCTCCCAGCGCTGCGGGCCCAGGCCCAGCGACAAGGGGGGTGGGTAGCGGTTGGCCAATGGTCCCGGGCTCCTCCCCCCCAGCACACTGGGACCAGCTGACCCAGCACGGGGTACAGCGGCTCGCCAAATGATTCCTGGCACCTCCCCAGAGCACGCACGGGCCGAGACCACGCTGCAAGGTGTCGCAGCTGCTCAAATGATGATACCTGGCACATCCCCAGAACGCACACACGGCCCCAGACCTCAAGAGACTGGGTCCGGCGACTTTAAGCAGGGGGGTCCCAGCGGCCAAGCCAAAATGGTCCCCTGGCACTTCCCCAGCACATACACAGGGGCGCCAGAGACCCCTTGTGGGGTCAAGGGGCTCGCCAAATGGTCCCTGGCACATCCCCAGCGTGCTCACTGGGCCCAATGACCCCGCTGGGTTCCTACGACACACCAAATGGTCCCTGGCACCTCTCCAGTGTGAACCACGAACCCCAGCGACATTGGGCATTGTCAAAGCAGCTTGCCAAACTGTCCCTGGCACCTCAGCAGAAAGCGCAGGGGCTACAGCAATCTCAGCGGGGTGTGCGCCGCTTGCCAAATGGTCCCTGGCACCTCCCCTCATACGACGGGGCCCAGCGACCCGCACAGGGACCCAGAGGCTCGCCAAATGGTCCATGGCACCACCCCCCAGCAAGCTCACGGGCACCAGCGACCAAGATGGGGTTCCTGCGGCCCAAACGTCCCTGGCACCTCCCAAGCGCATGCACGCACCCCAGCGACTTCGTGCGGTCAAAGCGTCTCGAAATGGTCCCTTGAACATCCCCAGCACACACAGGGGCTCAGCAACATCGTGCCTCGGTCCCAACTACTCGCCTCTAAATGGTCCCTGACACCCTCCAGCATGCGCACGGGACCCAGCTAATTCCCACGCTGGGTCCCAGCTGCTCGCAAATGCTCCCTGGCACCTCCCAAGCATGCACACGGGCCTCCAGCTTAATTTGTGTGGGGTTCCAGCAGTCGTCAAACTGTCCCTGGCACTTCCCAGCGTGCATATAGCTCCAGCGGCCTCCTGCTGGGTCCCAACTGCTCGCCAAAATGGTCCCTGGCACCCTCCCAAGCACGCACACTGGCTCTAGTGATTCCCTGTGTGTGCAGTTCCAGTGGCTCGCCAAACTGTCCCTGGCACTTACCCCAGTCCACGACGGGCGCCCAGCTATCCCGCCAAGGGGTCAAAGTGGCTCGCCAACTGTTCACTGGCACCTCCCCAGCGACGACGAGCCCCAGCGATCTTTGCGCAGGGTCCCAGATGCTCGCCAAATGGTCCCTGGCATATCCCAGCACACACACGGCCCCGGGCGACCAAGCATCGGGTCCCAGCAGCTCAGCAAATCGTCCCTGGCACCTGCCCAACGCACACTGGCCCCAGCGATTGCATGGCGGTTCCAGCGGCTCACCAAAGTGTTCCTGGCACTTACACAGCGCCACAAGACGGGCCACAGCGACTTCACGCTGGGTCCCAGCAGCTCATAAATGGTTCCTGACATCCCTAACGCTGCCGGACGGACCCCAGCGGCTTGCCAAATGGTCCCGGCACCTCACCACCAGCAAGGCGACAGGCACCAGCGACCTCGAGCGGGGTCCCAACCGCTCATCAAATGGTCCCTGGCTCCTACCCAGCACACGACCGCCTAGCAACCACGCATCGTGTCCCAGCGGCTTGCAAATGTTCACTGGTACTTCCCCAGAAGGCGACGTGTGCCCAGCGGTCGCATTGGGTCCCAGCGCTTACCAAAATGGTATATGGCCCCTCCCAAGTGTCGACGGGCACAGCGACTTCGCCCGCTGGGTCCCAGCAGCTCGCAACAATCCCTGGCACCTCCCCTTAGGCTGCAGAGACATCGGGCCCAGCGACACCGGGCTGCTGGGTCCCAGCGGCTCGCCAAATGGTCCCTGGCCCCTACCCAGCGAGCACCTGACCAGCGACCAGCAGCTGGGTCCCATGCTCGCAAATGGTCCCTGGCCCTCCCCTCAGCGCCGCCTGGGACCAGCGACCCAGCTGGGGTAAGAGTGGCTCGCAAATGGTCCCCTGGCACCTCCCCAGCACGCACACAGGATCCAGAGACTGGCGCCGCTGGGTCCGACCTGCCTCCAAATGGTTCCTGACACATCCCCAACGCTGCAGAGATCGGGCCCCAGCGACTTCGCTGGGTCCTAGCAGCTTCCCAAATGGTCCCTGGCACCTCCCCAGCATACGCATCGGGCCCAGCGACCCGGCACAGGGGTCCCAGAGGTCGCCAAAAATGATCCCTGGCACCACCCCAGCAAGCTCACGGGCACCAGCGACTTCGATGGGGTTCCAGCGGCTCGCCAAACGGTCCCTGGCACCTCCCCCCAGCATGACGCACCCCAGCGACTTCAAGTGGCGGGTCAAAGCTGCCTCGCAAATGGTCCCTGGAACCTCCCCAGCTGCGGATGGGGCCCAGCGACCCCCGCAGGGTCCGGAAGGCCTCGCCAGATGGTCCCTGGCACCTCAACAGCACGACACACGGCCCCCAGCTGGCACCAGCATGGTCCCAACGGCCCGCGAAATGGTCCCTGGCACATCCCCAGCGCATGCAGGGCCCCAGCTTACCAGGTCAGGTCAGCTCGCCAAATGGTCCCTGGCACCTCCCCAGCCTTAATGGGGCCCAGCCACGCCGAGCAGGGTCCCAACGGCTCATCAAATGGTCCTGGCCCTACCCAGCGCACACACACAGGCCTAGCAACCACCACGGGTGTCCCAGCAGCTCGCAAAATGGTCCCTGGTACATCCCCAGCCATAGCACAAGCCCCAACGACCTCAAAGCAAGCGGGTCTCAGAGGCTCCCGCCAAAATGGTCCCTGGCACATCCCCAGCACGCACACTGGACCCAGTGACATCACGAGGGGTCCCAAAGGCTGCAAATGGTCCCTGGTGCCACCCCAGCACACACACGGGGCCCAGAGACCCCACGCCGGGGTCCAAGCTGCTCCGCAAATGGTCCCAGGCACATCCACAGCAATCGCCGGGTCCCAGACACCTCACGCAGGGTCCCAGAGGCTCGCCAAACAACCCTGGCACCTCCCCAGCGCACGTCCGATTACCCCAGCGACTTTGCAAGGGTCAAAGCGCCTCGCGAAATGGTCCCTGGAACCTCCCCAGCGCGTGCCCAGGGCCCAGCGACCCCCGCAAGGGGTCCGAAGCGCCTGCCAGATGGTCCCTGGCACCTCAACAGCACGCACACGGGCCCCAGCAACATCGCGCATGGTCCCAACGGCCCGCAAATGGTCCCTGGCACATCCCCAGCGCATGCACGGGCCCCAGCGACTTAGCGAGGTCAAAGCTGCTCGCCAAATGGTCCCTGGCACCTCACCAGCACGCACACTGGCCCCAGCGACTTCGTGTGGCGGTTCCAGTGGCTCGCCAAACTGTCCCTGCACTTCCCAGTCCATGCACGGCGCCCCCAGCTACCCCCGGGCTGCAACAAAGCTGCCGCCAACTGTTCACTGGTACCTCCCTCAGCGATCGCGACGAGACCCAGCGACCTTGGGCGAGGGTCCCAGATGCTCGCCAAATGGTCCCTGGGACATCCCCCCAGCACACACAACGGGCCCCGCAATCGCAAGACGGGTCCCAGCTGCTCAGCAAATCGTCCCTGGCACCTGCCCAACGCTACAAGATGGGGCCCAGCTGCACCCCGGGGTCCCAGTGGCTCGCAAAATGGTCCCTGGCTCCTACCCATCACGCACACTGGCCCCAGCGACTTCTGCAGCGGCTCCCCTGGCTCACCAAAGTGTTCCTGGCACTTTACACAGCTGCCATACAAGACGGGGGTCCCACAGCGAAATGGTTCCCTGACACGCAGGGTCCCAGCGGCTTCGCCAAACGGTCCCTGGCACCTCACCAGCATGCGACAGGCACCAGCGACCTGAAGCGGGGACCCAACGGCTCATCAAATGGTCCCTGGCTCCAGCACACGCACAGGGGCTCAGCAACCACGCTGCTGTGTCCAAGCAGCTCGCAAATGTTCACTGGCACATCCCAGCGAGCGCACGTGGGCCCAGTAAATTCGCCGGTCCCAGTGGCTTCCCAAATGGTCTATGGCCCTCCCAAGCTGCAGCGACGGGCACAGCGACTTCGCCCGGGTCCCAGCGGATCGCCAAATAATTCCTGCCACCTCCCAGCTGCGGCACGGTGCCCAGCGACACCGCTAAGGTAACAGCAGCTGGCCAAATGGTCCCTGGCCCCTCCCCAGCGCCAAGACACTGGGACCAGCTGACCCAGCATGGGGTAACAGCAGCTCGCCAAATGATCCCTGGCACCTCCCCAGAGTTACATTATCGGCCCCAGAGACCCCGCAGACTGGGTCCCGAGCGACTTTTGGCGCTGGGTCCCAGCGGCTTGCCAAATGGTCCCCGGCACTTCCCAGGTGACACACAGGCCCCAGAGACCCAATGGGGTCCAAGGCTCACCAAATGGTCCCTCGGCACATCCCCAGCGTACACTGGGCCCAACGACCCCGCTGTCTTTCCCTATGACACACCAAATGGTCCCTGGCACCTCTCCAGTGTGAACACGAACCCCAGCGCGACATTGGGCGTTGTCAAAGCGGCTTGCCAAATTGTCCCCGGCACTCACCCAGAACGCCAGGGGCCCCAGTGACATCACGTAGTGTTCCTCAAGCGGGCTCGCAAATGGTTCCTGGCACCTCCCCAGCACATGAACGGGTTCCAGCTTTACCCCGCTGGGTCCCATTGGTTGGCCAGATTGTAACTGGCACATCCTCTGCAGCGCAAGACGGGCCCCCAGTGAATTTATGAGGGTCTCGGCAGCCTCCAAATGATCCCTGGCACCTCCCCAGCACGCGACAGGCCCTAGAGACTTTGCGTGGGTTTCCGGCGGCTTGCCAAACTGTCCCTGACATCTCCCCAGCGATCGCAAGAGCCCCAGCTACCTCACGCGAGGTCAAAGCGGCTCGCCAAATGGTCCCCGACACCTCCCCCAATGCACGATAGGGCCAGCGAATTCCGTGCGGGGTCCGAGCATCTCGCCAGATGGTCCCTGCACCTCAACAGCACGCACACGGGCCGCAGCGACATCGGCGATGGTACCAACGGCCGCAAATGGTCCCTGGCACATCCCTCAGCGCCTTCGCGAGGTCAAAGCGGCTCGCCAAATGTTCCCTGGCACCTCAACAGCACGCACACGGGCCCGACCGACTTCGTGTGGGGTCCCAGCGGCTGGCCAAATGGTCCTTGGTCCATGTCCAGCGACGCACTGAACAGCGACCAAGCTGGGTGCCAGCGACCAGCGACTCGCCAAATGATCCCCGATTCTTCCCAGCGAGCGCCAGGGGCCCCAGCGACATCGCTGGGTCCCAACTGCTCGCAAATGGTCCTGACATCCCCAGCGCACTTCTTGCGGGTCAAAGCCGCTTACTAAATGGTCCCTGGCACCTCCCCAGCACGCACACGGGTACCCAGCGACTTCGCGGGGTTCCACCGGCTTGCAAAAAACGGTCCCCGACACCTCCCCAGCGATCGCAGAGCCCAGGCGACCTTATGAGTGTCCCAGTGGCACGCCAAACGGTCCCTGACACCTCCCCACGGGTACCCAGCGACTTGGCGTGGGGTTCCACCGGCTTGCAAACGGTCCCTGACACCTCCCCAGCCATCGCGAGAGCCCAGGCGACCTTGCGCGGTGTCCCAGCGGCACGCCAAACAGTCCCCGACACCTCCCCAGCATGCACGGGCCCCCTGCGACTTTGCGTGGGGTTCCAGCGCCCGCCAAATGGTCCCTGACACCTCCCCCCAGTGATCGTATGAACCGCAGCGACTGCGCCAGGGTCCCAGAGGCTCGACAAATGGTCCCTGGAACATCCCCAGCACACACACGGGCCCAGTGATAACACGTCCCAACCAACTGTCGAAAATGGTCCCTGGCACATCCCCAGTGACTTTGTGTGGGGTACCAATGGCTCGCCAAACTGTCCCTTGCACTTCCCCAGCGCGCACATGGGGCACAGCGAAACTGCGCAGGGACCGAGCGGCTCGCAAAATGGTCCCTGGCATCTCCCCAGCATGCGCACGGGCCCCAGCGACTTCGGTGCGGTTCAAGTGGCCCGCCAAACTGTCCCTGACACCTCTCCAGCCATCGCACGAACCCCAGCGAACTCGCGCAGGGTCCCAGAGGCTCGCCAAATGGTCCCTGGAACATCCCCAGCACACACAGGGGCCTCAGCAACATCGTGCTCGGTCCCAACTACTCGCAAATGGTCCCTGACACCTCTCCAGCATGCGCCGCGGGACCCAGCGACCCCACGCTGGGTCCCAGCTGCTCGCAAAATGCTCCCTGGCACCTCCCAAGCATGCACACGGCCTCCAGCGACTTGGTGGGGTTCCAGCAGCTCACAAACTGTCCCCAGCACTTCCCCAGCTGCATATAGGCCCCAGCGACCCCGCTGGGTCCAAACGGCTCGCCAAATGGTCCCTGGCACCTCCCAAGCACGCACACTGGCCCCAGCGACTCCCTGTGCAGTTCCAGTGGCTCGCCAAACTGTCCCTGGCACTTACCCAGTCCACGCACGGCGCCCAGCTACCCCGCGCGGGGTCAAAGCGGCTCGCCAACTGTTCACTGGCACCTCCCCAGCGATCGCAGACGAGCTCCCCAGCTTACCCTTGAGGGGTCCCAGATGCTCGCCAAATGGTCCCTGGCATATCCCCAGCACACATCGGGCCCCGGGCGACCAAGACGGGGTCCCAGCAGCTCAGCAAATCGTCCCTGGCACCTGCCCAACGCCACAAGATAGGCCCAGCCACCCTCTCTCGGGTCCGAGTGGCTCGCAAAATGGTCCCTGGCTCCTTACCCATCACGCACACTGGCCCCAGTGACTTGTAAAGGGTTCCAGCTGCTCACCAAAGTGTTCCTGGCACTTACACATGATACAAGACGGGACGGGCCACAGCGACTTCACACACGGGTCCCAGCAGCTCGCAAATGGTTCCTGACACATCCCTAACGCTGGACGGACCCCAGCTGCTTGCCAAATGGTCCCTGGCACCCTCACCAGCATGCGACAGGCACCAGCGAATTTCGAAGGGTCCCAACGGCTCATCAAATGGTCCCTGGCCCACCCAGCACACGACATCGGCCTAGCAACCACGCACGGTGTCCCAGCGGCTTGCAAATGTTCACTGGCACTTCCCCAGCGACGCCACGTGCCCAGCTATCCGCTGGGTCCCAGCTGCTTACCAAATGGTATATGGGCCCTCCCAAGTGTGCGCGCAGACGGGGCACAGCGACTTCGCCCGGGTCCCAGCTGCTCGCCAAATAATCCCTGGCACCTCCCCAGACCGACATCGGGCCCAGCGACACCGCTGGGTCCCAGCGGCTCGCCAAATGGTCCCCCTGGGCCCCTACCCAGCGAAAGCACACTGGGACCAGCGACCAGCGCTGGGTCCCAGCGGCTCGCCAATGGTCCCTGGCCCTCCCGCCAAGACACTGGGACCAGCGACCCAGCGGGTAAGAGCGGCTCGCAAAATGGTCCCTGGCACCTCCCCAGCACGCACACAGGATCCAGAGACCGCGCGCTGGGTCCCCTGCTGCTCCAAATGGTTCCTGACACATCCCCAACAACGCCAAGAGACGGGCCCCAGCGACTTCACAAGGTCCCAGCAGCTTCCCAAATGGTCCCTGGCACCTCCCCAGCATCGCACGACGGGGCCCAGCGACCCGGCACAGGGTCCCAGAGGCTCGCCAAATGATCCCTGGCACCACCCCAGCAAGCTCACGGGCACCAGCGACCAAGATGGGGTTCCAGCGCCCGCCAAACGGTCCCTGGCACCTCCCCCAGCGCATGCATGCACTCCCAGCGACTTCGTGCGGGTCAAAGCGCCTCGCGAAATGGTCCCTGAACCTCCCAGCGCGTGCATGGGGCCCAGCGACCCCGCAATGGGGTCCGAGCGCCTCGCCAGATGGTCCCTGGCACCTCAACAGCACGCACACGGGCCCCAGAGACATCGCGCATGGTCCCAACGGCCGCAAAATGGTCCCTGGCACATCCCCAGCACATGCATCGGGCCCCAGCGACTTCGCGAGGTCCAGCGGCTCACCAAATGGTCCCTGGCACCTCCCAGCGCGAATGGGGTCCAGCCACGCCGAGCAGGGTCCCAACGCTCATCAAATGGTCCCTGGCTCCTACCCAGCGCACACACAGGGCCCTAGCAACCACGCCATGGTGACCCAGCAGCTCGCAATGGTCCCTGGTACATCCCAGCCATAGCACAAGCCCCAACGACCTCACGCGGGGTCTCAGAGGCTCGCCAAATGGTCCCTGGCACATCCCAGCACGCACACTGGACCCAGTGACATCGCTTGGGTCCCAAAAAGGTCGCAAATGGTCCCTGGTGCCACCCCAGCACACACACGGGGCCCAGAGACCCCACGCTGGGTCCAAGCGGCTCCGCAAATGGTCCCAGGCACATCCACAGCAATCGCCGGGTCCCAGACACCTCACGCAGGGTCCCAGAGGCTCGCCAAACGGTCCCTGGCACCTCCCCAGCGACGACGCATTCCCCAGCGACTGTGCGGGTCAAAGCGCCTCGCGAAATGGTCCCTGGAACCTCCCCAGCTGCATGGGGCCCAGCAACCCCCTGCAGTGGGGTCCGAAAGGCCCTCGCCAGATGGTCCCTGGCACCTCAACAGCACGCACACACGGCCCCAGCGACATCGCAAGCATGGTCCCAACGGTCCGCAAATGGTCCTGGCACATCCCCAGCGCATGCACGGGGCCCCAGCGACTTCACGAGAGGTCAAAGCGGCTCGCCAAATGGTCCTTGGCACCTCACCAGCACGCACACTGGCCCCAGCGACTTCGTGTGCGGTTCCAGTGGCTCGCCAAACTGTCCCTGGCACTTCCCCAGTCCATGCACGGCGCCCAGCTACCCCGCGCGGGGTCAAAGCGGCTCGCCAACTGTTCACTGGTACCTCCCCAGCGATCGCACGAGACCCAGCGACCTTGCGCAGGGTCCCAGATGCTCGCCAAATGGTCCCTGGGACATCCCCAGCACACACACGGGCCCCGGCAACTTCGCACGGGGTCCCAGCGGCTCAGCAAATCGTCCCTGGCACCTGCCCAACGCGCGCATGGGGCCCAGCGACCCCGCTCGGGGTCCGAGTGGCTCGCAAAATGGTCCCTGGCTCCTACCCATCACGCACACTGGCCCCAGCGACTTTCGGTCGCGGTTCCCACGGCTCACCAAAGTGTTCCTGGCACTTACACAACAAGACGGGCCACAGCGACTTCACGCAGGGTCCCAGCGGGCTTGCCAAACGGTCCCTGGCACCACCAGCATGCGACAGGCACCAGCGACCTCGGCGGGGACCCAACGGCTCATCAAATGGTCCCTGGCTCCTACCCAGCACACGCGACAGGGCCCTAGCAACCACGCTGCTGTGTCCAAGCAGCTCGCAAATGTTCACTGGCACATCCCCAGCGGCGCCGACGGCCCAGCAAATTCGCGGCCGGGTCCCAGTGGCTTCCCAAATGGTCTATGGCCCTCCCAAGCCAAGCGCAAGACGGGCACAGCGACTTCGCCCGGGGTCCCAGCGGATCGCCAAATAATTCCTGCCACCTCCCCAGCGCGTGCACGGTGCCCAGCGACACCGCTCGGGGTAACAGCGGCTGGCCAAATGGTCCCTGGCCCCTCCCCTAGCGCACACTGGGACCAGCGACCCAGCATGGGGTAACAGCAGCTCGCCAAATGATCCCCTGGCACCTCCCCAGAGCACACGGGCCCCAGAGACCCCAAGACTGGGTCCGAGCGACTTTCGCGGGGTCCCAGCTGCTTGCCAAATGGTCCCTGGCACTTCCCAGGCACACACACAGGCCCCAGAGACCCCAAGTGGGGTCCAAGGGGCTCACCAAATGGTCCCTGGCACATCCCCAGCGTGCTCACTGGGCCCAACGACCCGCAAGGGGTTCCTGCGACACACCAAATGGTCCCTGGCACCTCCAGTGTGAACACGAACCCCAGCGACATTGGGCGTTGTCAAAGCGGCTTACAAATTGTCCCTGGCACCTCACCAGAACGCGCAGGGGCCCCAGTGACATCACGTAGTGTTCCGGTGCTCGCAATGATCCCTGGCACCACCCCAGCACGCACGGGCCCCAGCAACCTTCGGTCCCAGTGGCTCGCCAAGTGGTCCCTGGTAGCTCCCCAGCGCCGCAAGACGGGTGCCCAGGGACCCAGAGCGTGTGCCAGCAGCTCGCCAAATGGTCCCTGGCACCACCCCACGCACACGGGCCCCAGCGACTTCTCAAGGAGGATCCCAGAGGTTCGCCAAATGGTCCCTGGCACATCCCCAGCAAGATGACGGGCCCCAGCGACTTCGCGCTGGGCCAAAGCGGCTTGCCAAACAGTCCCTGTCACCTCTCCAGCGATTGCAGAGCCCAAGCGACCTCACGCAGTGTCCCAGCGGCTCGCCAAATGGTCCCTAGCACCTCCCCAGCGCACGCACGGGCCCCAGCGACTTCGCGTGGGTTTCCAGCGGACCGCGAAATGGTCCCTGACACCTCCTCAGTGATCGCACGACCTATAACGACCTCACGCAGGGTAAAAGAGGCTCGCCAAATGATCCCTGGCACATCCCCAGCACACGCACAGGCCCCAGCAACTTCGCGTGGGGTCCCAGTGGCTCGCCAAATGGTCCCTGGCACCACCCCAGCACGCACATGGGCCCCAGCGACTTCGCGCGGGATCCCAGAGGTTCGCCAAATGGTCCCTGGCACATCCCCATAACATGCACGGGCCCCAGCAACTTCGCATGGGGTCCCAGTGGCTCGCCAAGTGGTCCCTGGTACCTCCCCAGCGCGCGCACGGTGCCCAGGGACCCAGCGCGGTGTGCCAACAGCTCGCAAATGGTCCCTTGCACATCCCCAGCGCACGCACGGGCCCCAGCGACTTTGCGGGGTCAAAGCGGCTTGCCAAATGGTCCCTGGCACCTCCCCAGCACATGAACGGGCCCCAGCGACCCCGCACGGTGTCCGATTGGTTGGCCAGATTGTAACTGGCACATCCCAAGATACATGCACGGGCCCCAGTGAATTTGGCGCAGGGTCTCGGGTAGCTTCCCAAATGATCCCTGGCACCTCCCCAGCACGCGCACAGGCCATAGAGACTTTGCGTGGGTTTCCGGCGGCTTGCCAAACTGTCCCTGACATCTCCCCAGCGATCGCAAGAGCCCCAGCTACCTCACGCAGTGTCAAAGCGGCTCGCCAAATGGTCCCTGACACCTCCCCAATGCACGCATGGGCCCCCAGAAACCCCGCACAGTGTCCGAGCGGCTCGCCAAATGATCCCTGGCACCTCCCCAGCACATGCACGGGCCCTAGAGACTTTGCGTGGGTTTCCAGCGGCTCGCCAAACTGTCCCTTGCACTTCCCCAGCGCTCGCACGGGGCCCAGCGACCCCACGCCGGGTCCCAGCAGCTCGCCAAATAATCCCTGGCACATCCCCAGCACACACACGGGCCCCAGAGACCCCGTGCGGGGTCCAAGCGCCTCCCCAAATGGTCCCTGGCACATCCACAGCACGTGCACGGGCCCCAGCGACTTTTCACGAGGTCCCAGTGGCTCGCAAATGGTCTCTGACACCTCCTCAGCAATCGCGCGGGTCCCAGAGACCTCACGTAGGGTTCCAGAGGCCCGCCAAACGGTCTCTGACACCTCCCCAGCGATCGTACGAGCCCCAACGACCTCGTGCAGGGTCCCTGGAACATCCCCAGCACACACACGGGACCCAGCAACTTCGCTCAGGCTACCAACTGCTCGCAAATGGTCGCTGGCACATCCCCAGCACGCACACGGGACCCAGCGACTTCGCGTGGGGTTCCAGTGACCCGCCAAACGGTCCCTGGCACTTCCGAGCGATCGCACGAGCCCCAGCGACCTCTCGCAAGCTCCCAGAGGCTTGCCAAATGATTCCTGGAACATCACCAGCACGCACACGGGCCCCAGCGACATCGCGCGCGAACCCAACTGCTAGCAAATGGTCCCTGACACCTCCCCAGCGCGCACACGGGTCCCAGCGACCCCGCGATGGGCAAGAGCGGCTCAGAAATGGTTCCTGGCACCTCCCCAGCACGCGCACGGGCCCCAGCGACGTCATGTGGGGTTCCAGCGGCACGCCAAACGTTCCCTGACACCTCCCCAGCGATCGCACGAACCCCAGCAACCTCGCACAGGGTCAAAGAGTATCCCCAAATGGACCCTGGAACATCCCCAGCACACACACGGGCCCCAGCGACCAAGACGGGGATCCCAGCTGCCAAATGGTCCCTGGCACCTCCCCAGCGCACGCACGGGGCCCAGCGACCCAGGGCGGGGTGCCATCGGCTAGCCAAATGATTCCTGGCACCTCCCCAGCGCACGCACAGGGCCCAGCGACCCCGTGCGGGGTTCCAGCGGCTCGCCAAATAATCCCTGGCACATCCCCAGCCTGGACACGGGTCCCAGCGACCCAGCGCGGGGTCCCAGTGGCTCGCCAGGTGGTCCCTGGTACCTCCCCACCACGCGCACGGGCCTCAGCGACTTCGTGTGGAGTTCCAGCGGCTCGCCAAACTGTCCCTGGCACATCGCCAGCGAGCACATGGGGCCCAGCTGCCCTGCCCAGGGTCAGAACGGCTCGCCAAATGGTCCCAGACACCTCCCAGCGAAGCATGGGGCCCAGCGACTTCGCGTGGGTTCCAGTGGCCCGCCAAACGGTCCCTGACACTTCCCCGAAAGGACGACGACGAGCCCCAGCGACCTCGCAGGGTCCCAGAGGTTCACCAAATGATTCCTGGAACATCACCAGCACGCACACGGCCCCAGCAACATCGCCAAGACGGTCCCAACTGCTAGCAAATGGTCCCTGACACCTCCCCTCAGCGCACATGGGCCCCCCGTGACTTGTCTCAGCAGCTCGCCAAATGGTCCCTAACACCTCCCGGCACATGCATCGCGGGCCCAGCGACCCCCGTGCAGGGGTCCCAGCGACCGCCAATGATCCTGGCACATCCCCAGCCCGGACACGGGCCCCTTGCACCCCCCGCATGGGCAAGAGCGGCTCAGAAATGGTTCCTGGCACATCCCCAGCACGCCAAGACGGGCCCCAGCGACGCCACGTGGGGTTCCAGCGGCACGCCAAACGGTCCCTGACACCTCCCCAGCGATCGCACGAATCCCAGCGACCTCGCCAGACGGTCACAGAGTATAGCCAAATGATCCCTGGAACATCCCCAACAAACGACGGGGCCCCAGCGACTATGCATCGGATCCCAGCGGCTCGCCAGATGGTCCCTGGCACCTCACCAGCACGCACACTGGCCCCAGCGACTTCGTGTGCGGTTCCAGTGGCTCGCCAAACTGTCCCTGGCACTTCCCCAGTCCACGCACGGCGCCCAGCTACCCCGCGCGGGGTCAAAGCGGCTCGCCAACTGTTCACTGGCACCTCCCCAGCGATCGACGAGCCCCAGCGACCTTGCGAGAGTCCCAGATGCTCAAATGGTCCCTGGCACATCCCCAGCACACACACGGGCCCCCCCGACTTCACGCACGGGTCCCAGCGGCTCAGCAAATCGTCCCTGGCACCTGCCCAACGCGCGTATGGGGGCCCAGCACCCGCTTCGGGTCCAAGTGGCTCGCAAAATGGTCCCTGGCTCCTACCCAACATGCACACTGGCCCCAGCGACTTGGTGGCGGTTCTAGCGCTCGCCAAAGTGTTCCTGGCACTTACCCAGCGCACGACGGGCCCCAGCGACTTCGCGTGGGTTTCCAGCGGACCGCAAAATGGTCCCTGACACCTCCCCAGTGATCGCACGACCTGTAACGACCTCACGCAGGGTCCCAGAGGCTCGCCAAATGGTCCCTGGCACATCCCCAGCACACGCACATGCCCCAGCAACTTCGGAGTCCCAGTGGCTTGCCAAAAGGTCCCTGGCACCACCCCAGCACGCATGGGCCCCAGCGACTTCGCAAGGTGGGATCCCAGAGGTTCGCCAAATGGTCCCTGGCACATCCCCAGCACATGCACGGCCCAGTGACTGCCGCTGGGTCAAAGCTGCTTGCCAAACGGTCCCTGACACCTCCCCAGCGATCGCCGAGCTCCCAGCGACCTTGGCGCAGGGTCCCAGATGCTCGCCAAATGGTCCCTGGCACATCCCCAGCACACACACCGGGCCCCCGGGCGACTTCAAGACGGGTCCCAGCGGCTCAGCAAATCGCCCCTGGCACCTGCCCAACGCTACAAGATAGGGGCCCAGCGACTCCCCGCCGGGTCCGAGTGGCTCGCAAATGGTCCCTGGCTCACCCATCATGCACACTGGCCCCAGCGACCGTGTGCGGGTTCCAGCGGCTCGCCAAAGTGTTCCTGGCACTTACCCAGACAAGACACCGGGCCACAGCGACTTCACACACGGGTCCCAGCAGCTCGCAAATGGTTCCTGACACATCCCTAACGCGCGGACGGACCCCAGCGACCGTGCGGGGTCCCAGCGGCTTGCCAAATGGTCCCTGGCACCTCACCAGCATGCGACAGGCACCAGCGACCTCGAAGGGGTCCCAACGGCTCATCAAATGGTCCCTGGCCCTACCCAGCACACGCACTGGCCCTGCAACCACGCGCAGTGTCCCAGCGGCTTGCAAATGTTCACTGGCACTTCCCCAGCGAGCGACGTGCCAGCTAATTCGCGTTGGTCCCAGCTGCTTACCAAATGGTATATGGTCCCTCCTGTGTGCGCCACGACACAGCGACGCGCCCGGGGTCCCAGCGGCTCGCCAAATAATCCCTGGCACCTCCCCAGCGCGTGCAGGGGCCCAGCGACACGCGCTGGGTCCCAGCGGCCGCAAAATGGTCCTGGGCCCTACCCAGCGAAAGCACACTGGGACCAGCGACCCAGCTGGGTAACAGCGGCTCCCAAATGGTCCCTGGCCCCTCCCCAGTGTGCACACTGGGACCAGCGACCCAGCCCAGGGTAACAGCTGCTCGCCAAATAATCCCTGGCACCTCCCCAGCACGCACAGAGGGATCCAGAGACCTGCCAAGGCTGGGTCCCAGCTGCTCTCCAAATGGTCCCTGGCACCTTCCCAGCGCCAGTGCATGGGGCCCAGCGACACCAGCATGGGTCCCAGCGGCTCGCCAAATGGTCCCTGGCCCCTCCCCAGCTCCAAGCACACTGGGACCTGCTCTCCAAATGGTTCCTGACACATCCCCAACGCCAAGCAGACGGGCCCCAGCGACTTTGCGCGTGGTCCTAGCAGCTTCCCAAATGGTCCCTGGCACCTCCCTAGCACACACACGGGCCCCAGAGACCCCGCTCGGGATCCATGCGGCTCGCCAAACGATCCCTGACACCTCCCCAGCGATCGCACGGGCCACAGCGACTTCACAAGGGTAAAAGCGGCTTGCCAAATGGTCCCTGGCACCTCCTCAGCATGCGCACGGGCCCAGCAACCCGGCATGGGTCCGAGTGGCTCGCCAAATGGTCCTTGGCACCTCCCCAGCACACGCATCGGGGCCCAGCGACCCCTGACAGGGTCCCAGCCGACTCGCAAATCGTCCCTGACACATCCCCAGCGAGTGGATCGGCCCCAGCGACTTCAAGACGCGCCCTAGCGGCTTCCCAAATGGTCCCTGGCACCTCCCTTGCACACACACACACATCGGCCCCAGAGACCCGCACGGGTCCGAGTGGCTCGCCAAATGGTCCTTGGCACCTCCCAGCGATCGCACGGGCCACAGTGACATCGAGCGGGTGAAAGCGGCTTGCCAAATGGTCCATGGCACCTCCCAGCATGCGATCGGGCCCAGCGCAAGACGGGCCCAGCGACCCCGCGGCGGAGTCCCAGCGGGCTTGCCAAATGGTCCTTGAACCTCCCCAGTGCTCGCATAGGCCCAGCTACCCCGCCTGGGGTCCCAGTGGCCTCGCAAACTGTCCCTGGCACTTCCTGAGGCGCACACGGGCCACAGCGACTTCCAAGCGGGTCCCAGCAGCTCCCAAATGGTTCCAGACACATCCCCAACGCTGGGGTGCCAGCGGCTTTGCCAAATGGTCCCTGGCTCCTACCCAGCACACGGACAGGGCCTAGCAACCACGCCAAGGGTGTCCAAGCAGCTCGCGAATGTTCACTGGCACATCCCCAGCGAGTGCACGGGCCCAGCACCAAGGCTGGTCCCAGTGGCTTCCCAAATGGTCTATGGCCCCTCCTGCTGCAAGACGACGGGCACAGCGACTTCTCGCCTGGGTCCCAGCGGATCGCCAACACCCTGCCACCTCCCAGCACGTGCACGGTGCCCAGCCACACACCGCAAGGTAACAGCGGCTGGCCAAATGGTCCCTGGCCCCTCCCAAGCGCAAGACACACTGGGACCAGCGACCCAGCACGGGTAACAGCAGCTCGCCAAATGATCCCTGGCACCTCCCCAGAGCGCACATGGGCCCCAAAGACCCCAAGACTGGGTCCTGAGCGACTTTCGCTGGGGTCCCAGCGGCTTGCCAAATGGTCCCTGGCACTTCCCCAGCGCATGCACGGGCCCCAGCGACTTCGCGCTGGGTCAAAGCGGCTTGCCAAACGGTCCCTGACACCTCCCCAGCGATTGCAGAGCCCAAGCGACCTCGCGCAGTGTCCAAGCGGCTCGCCAAATGGTCCCTAGCACCTCCCAGCGCGACGCACGGGCCCCAGCGACTTCGTGGGTTTCCAGCGGACCGCGAAATGGTCCCTGACACCTCCCCAGTGATCGCACGACCCATAACGACCTCACGCAGGGTCCCAGAGGCTCACCAAATGGTCGCTGGCACATCCTCAGCACGTGCAGGGTGCCCAGGGACCCAGCGCGTGTGCCAACAGCTCGCAAATGGTCCCTTGCATCCCCAGCGCACGCGATCGGGCCCCAGCGACTGAGCTGGGTCAAAAGCGGTTTGCCAAATGGTCCTGGCACCTCCCCAGCACGTGAACGGGCCGCAGCGACCACGCCATGGGGTCCGATTGGTTGGCCAGATTGTAACTCGCACATCCCTCAGCGACGGGCCCCAGTGAATATGCGAGGGGTACCGCAGCTTCCCCAAATGATCCCTGGCACCTCCCCAGCACGCACACGGGCCCTAGAGACTTTGCGTGGGTTTCCAGCGGCTTGCCAAACTGTCCCTGACATCTCCCCAGCGATCGCAAGAGCCCCAGCTACCTCACGCAGTGTCAAAGCTGCTCAAATGGTCCCTGACACCTCCCCAACGCACGATGGGCCCCAGAAACCCCTCGCGGTGTCCCGAGCTGCTCGCCAAATGATCCCTGGCACCTCCCCAGCACGCGGCACGGGCCCTAGAGACTTTGCGCGGGGTTTCCAGCGGCTCGCCAAACTGTCCCTTGCACTTCCCCGCATGGGGCCCAGCGATCCCACCGGGTCCCAGCAGCTCGCTGGGGCCAATCCCTGGCACATCCCAGCACACACACATCGGCCCCAGAGACCCCTCAGCGGGGTCCAAGCGCCCCCAAATGGTCCCTGGCACATCCCCAGCACGCCAAGACAGGCCCAAGCTACTTCGGCGTGGGGTTCCAGCGCCCACCAAACGTCCCCTGACACACCTCCCCAGCGGATCGCACAAGCCGAACGACCTCGCGCAGGGTCCCAGAGGCTCTCCAAATGGTCCCTGGCACATCCACAGCACGCCAAGACGGGACCCAGCAACTTTCAAGGGGGGTTCCAACGGCCCGCCAAAATGGTCCCTGACACCTCCCAGCGATCGACGATCCCCAGCGACCCAGCATAAGGTCCCAGAGGCTTGCCAAATGCTCCCTAGCACCTCCCCAGCACGCACAGGCCCCAGCGACTTGGTGGGGTTCCAGCGGCTCGCCAAACTGTCCCTGGCACTTTTCCAGAGTGCACATGGGGCCAAACGATCTCCCTTATGGGTCCCAGCGGCTCGCCAAATAATCCCTGGCACATACCCAGCCCAGCCACGGGCCCCAGCGACCCAGCCGGGGTCACAGTGGCTCGCCAAATGGTCCCTGGCACATCCACAGCACGTGCACGGGCCCCAGCGACTTTTCACGAGGTCCCAGTGGCCCGCAAATGGTCCCTGACACCTCCTCAGCAATCCCTGGCACCCCCCAGAGACCTCCAAGATGGCTGGGTCCCAGAGGCTCCAAATGGTCCCTGGCATCTCCCAAGCATGCGCCGGGCATCAGCGACTCCGCTGTAGGGTTCCAGAGGCCATAAAATGGTCTCTGGACACCTCCCCCAGCGATCGCATTTGAGCCCCAACCCACCTCGTGCAGGGTCCCAGAGGCTAGCCAAATGGTCCCTGGTCTCCTCAGCGCAAGCACTGGTCCCTGCTCAGCAGCGTGGGGTCCCAGCGACCAGCTCCCAAATGGTCCCTGGCACATCCCCAGCGACCCGGCAGGCCCCAGCGACCGCGCTGGGTCAAAGCGGCTTACCAAACGGTCCCTGACACCTCCCCAGCAATCGCAGAGTCCAAGCGATCCAGCATGGGGTCCCAGCGGCTCATAAATGGTCCCTGACACCTCCCCAGCATGCACACGGATCCCAGAGAACTCACGGTGTCCCAGAGGCTCGCCAAATAGTCCCTGGCACATCCCCAGTGCACGGGACGGGCACCAGCGACTTCAAGAGACAAGGGTCAAAGCAGCTCGCAAATGGTCCCTGGCACCTTCCCAGCACAAGATAGGGCCCAGCGACCCGCATCGGGTCCGGCTGCTCGCCAGATGGTCCCTGGCACCTCAACAGCATCGCACACGGGCCCCAGCGACATCGCGTGGTCCCAACAGCCCGCAGTGCTCCCCTGGCACATCCCCAGCGTGACGCGACGGGCCCCAGCGACCCTCTGCGGAGGTCAAAGCAGCTTGCCAAATGGTCCCTGGAACCTCCCCAGCCCAAGGATGGGGCCCAGCTTACCCACAAGGGGTCCCTGATGCTCGCCAAATGGTCCCTGGAACATCCCCAGCACACACACGGGACCCAGCAACTTCGCTCAGGCTACCAACTGCTCCCAAATGGTCCCTGGCACATCCCCAGCACGCACACGGGACCCAGCGACCACAGTTCCAGGGCCCGCCAAACGGTCCCTGGCACTTCCGAAAGTGATCGATGAGCCCCAGCGACCTCTCACAGGGTCCTAGAGGCTTGCCAAATGATTCCTGGAACATCACCAGCACGCACAGACCGGCCCCAACGACATCCCGGCTTGCTAGCAAATGGTCCCTGACACCTCCCCAGCGCGCACATGGGGCCCAGCGACTTCGTGGGTGGAGAGCAGCTCGCCAAACTGTCCCTGGCACATCCTCAGCGAGCACATGGGGCCCAGCCACACCGCTGGGTCAGAACGGCTCACCAAATGTCCCCTGGCACCTCCCCAGCACGACGGGTCCCAGCGACCACATGGGGGTTCCAGCATCCCACCAAATGGTCACTGACACCTCCCCAGCGATCGACGAGCCCCAGCGACCGAGCGGGGGTCCCAGAGGCTCGCCAAATGGTCCCTGGTCCCTCCCCAGCGCAAGCACTGGGCCCCAGCGACACCACGCCGGGGTCCCAACGCGTCTCCATAAATGGTCCCTGGCACATCCCCAGCATGCACGGCCCAAGCAACCTGCGTGGGGTTCCAGCGGCCCAGATGGTCCCTGGCACCTCCCAGCGATCACACAAACAAACCCAACGACCTTTGGGGTCCCAGAGGCTCGCCAAATGGTCCCTGGTCCCTCCCAGCGCAAGCACTGGGCCCCAGCGACACCAACGCGGGGTCTCAACGCCTCGCAATGGTCCCTGGCACATCCCCAGCACGCCACACGGGCCCCAGCGACATCGTGGCGGTGTCCCAACAGCTCGCAAATGGTCCCTGGCACATCCCACAGAAGTGCGCCTTGGGCCCAGCGACCCCGCGTGGTGCCAGCGGCTTGCCAAATGGTCCCTGGCACCTTCCAAGGTGCACGATAGGGGTCAGCGGGACCAGCTGCGGTGCCAGCTGCTCGGCCAAATGATCTCTGGCACATTCCAGCACGCACACGGGCCCCAGATACACCGCGCGCAGGGTACCGCCATGGTTCAAGAAATGGTCCCTGGCACATCCCCAGCACGCACACAGGCTACTTTGGCGGGTTCCCAGCGGCCCACCCTCAAACGTCCCCTGATTACACCTCCCCAGCGACGAGACAAGCCCCACTCCCTCAAGCAGGGTCCCAGAGGTTTCTTCCAAATGGTCCCTGGCACATCCACAGCACGCAAAGGGGACCCAGCAACCCCAGTGTCCCAGCGGCCCGCCAAATGGTCCCTGACACCTCCCCCCAGTCGCATCGCATCCCCAGCCACCTGGCAAGCCCCAGAGGCTTTCCCTAGACTTGGGGGGTTCCAGCCAAAACTGTCCCTGGCACATCGCCAGCGAAAGCACATGGGGGCCCAGAAACCCCTGCGCAGGGTCAGAACGGCTCGCCAAATGGTCCCAGACACCTCCCTCAGCACACATGGGGCCCAGAGACTTCACAGGGGTTCCAGGGCCCGCCAAATGGTCCCTGACACTTCCCGAAATTTATCGCAAGAGCCCCAGCGACCTCCAAGGGTCCCAGAGGTTCACCAAATGATTCCTGGAACATCACCAGCACGCACACGGGCCCCAGCAACATCGCGCACGGTCCCAACTGCTAGCAAATGGTCCCTGACACCTCCCCAGCACAAGACATGGGGCCCCGCGACTTGTCTCCAGCAGCTCGCCAAATGGTCTTAACACCTCCTCCCACACATGCATCGCCGCCCAGCGACCCCAGCAGGGGGTCCCAGAGGCTCGCCAAATGATCCCTGGCACATCCCCAGCCCGGACACGGGCCCCAGCGACCCCGGCCATGGGCCAGCTGCTCAGAAATGGTTCCTGGCACATCCCCAGCATCGCCAAGATCGGGCCCTGCGGACGCCGCACGGGTTCCAGCGGCACGCCAAACGGTCCCTGACACCTCCCCAGCGATCACGACGAATCCCAGCGACCTCATGACGGGTCACAGAGTATAGCCAAATGATCCCTGGAACATCCCCAACAACGCACGGGCCCCAGCGACTATGCACGGGATCCCAGCGGCTCGCCAGATGGTCCCTGGCACCTCACCAGCACGCACACTATGGCCCCAGCGACTTCGTGCGGGTTCCAGTGGTTCGCCAAACTGTCCCTGGCACTTCCCAGTCCACGCACGGCGCCCAGCTACCCCAGGGGGTCCAAGCGGCTCGCCAACTGTTCACTGGCACCTCCCCAGCGATCGCACGAGTCCAGCGACCTTGCGCAGAGTCCCAGATGCTCGCCAAATGGTCCCTGGCACATCCCCAAAGACACACACGGGCCCCGGCGACCGCTGACGGGTCCCAGCGGCTCAGCAAATCGTCCCTGGCACCTGCCCAATGCCAAGACGATGGGGCCCCAGCAACTCCGCCGGGTCCCAAGTGGCTCGCAAAATGGTCCCTGGCTCCTACCCAACATGCACACTGGCCCCAGCGATTTCTGCAGGCGTACCAGCGGCTCACCAAAGGTTCCTGGCACTTAGCATGCGACGGGGCCCCAGCGACTTGTGGGTTTCCCAGCGGACCGCAAAATGGTCCCTGACACCTCCCCAGTGATCACCCCACCTGTAACGACCTCACGCAGCAGGGTCCCAGAGGCGCCAAATGGTCCCTGGCACATCCCCAGCACACGCACATGCCCCAGCAACCTCGCTTGGAGTCCCAGTGGCTTGCCAAAAAGGTCCCTGGCACCACCTCTGCAAGATCAAGACATGGGCCCCAGCGACTCTCACAGGATCCTAGAGGTTCGGGCCAAATGGTCCCCTGGCACATCCCCAGCACATGCATCGGCCCAGTGACTTCGCGCGGGTCAAAGCGGCTTGCCAAACGGTCCCTGACACCTCCCCAGCGCACGCATGAGCCCCAGCGACCTTGGCGCAGGGTCCCAGATGCCGCCATGGTCCCTGGCACATCCCCAGCACACACACTCCTCCCGGGCGACAAGCACGGGGTCCCAGCTGCTCAGCAACGGCCCCTGGCACCTCCACCCAAAGGCGATGGGGCCCAGCTAATCCGCCGGGGTCCGAAATGCTCGCAAATGGTCCCTGGTCTTACCTACCCATCATGCACACTGGTCCCCAGCGACTGCACAGGTGCGGTTCCAGCTGCCTCGCCAAAGTGTTCCTGGCACTTACCCAGATGGATACAAGACGGGGCCACAGCACTTCACACGGGTCCCAGCAGCTCGGAAATGGTTCCTGACACATCCCTAACGCTGATCGGACCCCAGCTTACTTCAGTGGCGGGTCCCAGCGCTGCTAAGCCAAATGGTCCCTGCACTCACCAGCATGCGCACAGGCACCAGCGACCTGAGCGGGTCCCAACTCACATCAAATGGTCCCTGGTCTTACCCAGCACACGCACCGGACCCTAGTAACCACGCCGCGTGTCCCAGCTTGCAAATGTTCACTGGCACTTCCCCAGCGAAAAGATCGCCCAGCGGTCAAGGGGTCCCAGCAGCTTACAAATGGTATATGGCCCCTCCCAAGTGTGCGACGGGCACAGCGACTTCGCCTGGGTCCCAGCGCTCGCCAAATAATCCTGGCACCTCCCAGCGCTGCCACGGGGCCCAGCGACACCGCGCTGGGTCCCAGCGCCGCCAAATGGTCCCTGGCCCCTACCCAGCGAGCACACTGGGACCAGCGACCAGCGCGGGGTAACAGCAACTCGCCGTGGTCCCTGGCCCCTCCCCAGTGTGCACACTGGGACCAGCGACACCCAGCAGGTAACAGCTGCTCGCCAAATAATCCCTGGCACCTCCCCCAGCACGCAAAGACACAGGATCCAGAGACCCAGCTGGGTCCCATCTGCTCTCCAAATGGTCCCTGGCACCTTCCCCAGCGCAGCAGATGGGGCCCAGCGACACCGCTGGGTCCCAGCTGCTCGGGCCAAATGGTCCCTGGCCCCCTCCCCAGCGCGCACACTGGGACCTGCTCTCCAAATGGTTCCTGACACATCCCTCAATCGCAGGCAGGCCCCAGCGACTTTGCGCTGGTCCCCCAGCCCCTTCCCAAATGGTCCTGGCACCTCCCTCAGCACACACACGGGGGTTTCAGAGACCTCAAGGATCCATGCGGCTCGCCAAACAATCCCTGACACCTCCCAGCGACGCGGCCACAGCGACCACAAGGGTAAAGCTGCCGCCAAATGGTCCTGGCACCTCCCAGCATAAAGAAAGACGGGCCCAGCGACCCGGCATGGGGTCCGAGTGGCTCTCCAAATGGTCCTTGGCACCTCCCCAGCATACACACGGGCCCAGCAACTCGACAGGGTCCCAGCCGACTGCAAAATCGCCCCTGACACATCCCCAGCGGTGGACGGCCCCAGCGACTTCGCCATCGGCGCCCTAGCTGCTTTCCCAAATGGTCCCTGGCACCTCCTTGCACATGGGGCCCAGAGACCCGCATCGGGTCCCAAAGTGGTCGCCAAATGGTCCTTGGCACCTCCCCATCGATCAGAGACGGGCCACAGGACATCGAAGGGTGAAAGCGGCTTGCCAAATGGTCCATGGCACCTCCCCCAGCATGCGACGGGCCCAGCTGCAAAAGATCGGGCCCAGCTAATCGCGGCGGAGTCCCAGCGGCTTGCCAAATGGTCCTTGAACCTCCCCAGTGCTCGATAGGGCCCAGCTACCCCGTCTGGTCCGAAGTGGTTCGCCAAACTGTCCCTGGCACCTCCAAGACACGCACGCGGCCACAGCGACTTCAAGAGGGGTCCCAGCAGCTCCCAAATGGTTCCAGACATCCCCAACGCACGTGGGTCCCAGCGGCTTGCCAAATGGTCCCTGGCTACCCAGCACACGACAGGGGCCCCAGCAACCACGCCACTGTGTCCAAGCAGCTCGCCAATGTCTACTGGCACATCCCCAGCGAGTGCACGGGCCCAGCAAATTCGCGGGTCCCAGTGGCTTCCCCAATGGTCTATGGCCCCTCCCAAGCTGCAAGATCGGGCACAGCGACTTCGCCTGGGTCCCAGCGGATCGCCAAATAATTCCTGCCACCTCCCCAGCACGCACGGGTGCCCAGCGACACCGCCATGGGTAACAGTGGGCGTTGGCCAAATGGTCCCTGGCCCTCCCAGCGCCAAGACACTGGGACCAGCTACCCAGCACGGGGGTAACAGCAGCTCGCCAAATGATCCCTGGCACCTCCCCAGAGCGCACATGGGCCCCAAAGACCCCAGACTGTCCGAGACTTTGCGCTGGTCCCAGCGGCTTGCCAAATGGTCCCTGGCACTTCCCCAGCACATGACATGCCCAGCGACCAAGCTTGGAGTCAAAGTGGCTTGCCAAACGGTCCCTGACACCTCCCAGCTGACAGAGCCCCAGCGCACTCCTCACAGAGTGTCCAAGCTGCTCGCCAAATGGTCCTCAGCACCTCCCTCAGCGACGACGGGGTCCAGCGACTTCTCACAGGTTTCCCCAGCGGACCCCGAAATGGTCCCTGACACCTCCCCAGTGATCGCATGACCCATAACGACCTCAATGCTAGGGTCCCAGAGGCTCGCCAAATGGTCGCTGGCACATCTCAGCATCGCAGGGTGCCCAGGGACCCAGCTGTGTGCCAACAGCTCGCAAATGGTCCCTTGCACATCCCCAGCGTGACGACGGCCCCAGCAGCTTCAAGGGTCAAAGCGGTTGCCAATGGTCCCTGGCACTCCCCTCAGCACGTGAACGGGGTCGCGCGCACACACGCTGGTCCGATTGTTGGCCAGATTGTAACTCAGACATCCCCATACAAGATCGGGCCCCAGTGAATAGCGCGAGGGTACCGCAGCTTCCTAAATGATCCCTGGCACTCCCCCAGCACGCACACCGGCCCTAGAGACTTTGCTGGGTTTCCAGCTGCTTGCCAAACTGTCCTGACATCTCCCCAGCTATCACAAGAGCCCCAGCTACCACACGCAGTGTCAAAGCGGCTCGCCAAATGGTCCCTGACACCTCCCCAACGCACGCATGGGCTCCCAGAAACCCCGCCACAAGAGGTCCGAGCTGCTTCACCAAATGATCCCTGGCACCTTCCCCCAGCACGCAGATCGGCCCTAGAGAGACTTTATGGGTCCCAGCTGCTCGCCAAACTGTCCCTTGCATCTTAGAAGTGCCAGCATGGGGCCCAGCTGATCCCACGCTGGGTCCCAGCAGCCAAATAATCCCTGGCACATCCCCCCAGCACACATCGGCCCCAGAGACCCCACAGGGGGTCCAAGCGCCCCTAAATGGTCCCTGGCACATCCCCAGCACGCGCACAGGCCTGCTACTTCAAGGTTTCCAGCGGCCCACCAAACGCCCCTGACACCTCCCCAGCGATCGCATAAGACCAACGACCTCAAGCAAGAGGGTCCCAGAGGTTCCAAATGGTCGCTGGCACATCCCTCAGCACGTGCAGGGTGCCCAGGGACCCAGCGGCGGTGCCAACAGCTCGCAAATGGTCCCTGACACCTCCCCAGCGATCGTGACGATCCCCAGCGACCTAGCATAAGGTCCCAGAGGCTTGCCAAATGCTCCCTAGCACCTCCCCATAGCACGCACACAGGCCCCCAGCCACTTGGTGGGGTTCCAGCGTCGCCAAACTGTCCCTGGCACTTTTCCAGAGTGCACATGGGTCAAACACTTCATGGGTCCCGAGCGGCTCGCCAAATAATCCCTGGCACATACCCAGCCAAGCCACGGGCCCCAGCGACCCAGCGCGGGGTCACAGTGGCTCATTAAATGGTCCCTGGCACATCCACAGCAGCACGGCATCGGCCCCAGCGACTTTTTCACGAGGTCCCAGTGGCTCGCAAATGGTCCCCTGACACCTCCTCAGCAATCGCAAGAGGTCCCAGAGACCTCACGCGAGGGTCCCAGAGGCTCGCCAAATGGTCCCTGGCACCTCCAAAACATGCGCCGGGGCATCAGCGACTCCAGCAGGGTTCCAGAGGCCCGGTAAACGGTCTCTGACACCTCCCCAGCGATCGTGACGAGCCCCAACCACCTCGTGGCAGGGTCCCAGAGGCTAAAAAATGGTCCCTGGTCCCTCCCGGCGCAACACTGGGCCCCAGCGACATCGCTGGGGTCCCAACGGCTCAATAAATGGTCCCCGGCACATCCCCAGCGCGCGAACGGGCCCCAGCGACTTCGCGCTGGGTCAAAGCTTACCAAACGGGGTCCCTGACACCTCCCCAGCAATCGCAGAGTCCAAGCGATCCAGCATGGGGTCCCAGCTGCTCGCCAAATGGTCCCTGACACCTCCCCAGCATGCACACGGATCCCAGAGAACTCACGAGTGTCCCAGAGGGTCGCCAAATAGTCCCTGGCACATCCCAGTGCACGCACGGGCACCAGCAGCTTCAAGCGGGGTCAAAGCAGCTCGCCAAATGGTCCCTGGCACCTTCCCAGCTACAAGATGGGGGTGCTTACCAAATGGGTCCGAAATGGCCAGCAGATGGTCCCTGGCACCTCAACAACATCGCCACACGGCCCCAGCTTACATCAAGCAAGGTGGTCCCAACAATAGCCCAGCAATGCAATGCCCTGGCACATCCCCAGCGGTTCGATCGGGTCTCCAGCTTAATTCACATGGCAGGTCAGGTCGCTGCTTGCCAAATGGTCCCTTGAACCCTCCCAGCGACGCATGGGGCCCAGCTAATAATCGCCAGGGTCCCTGATGCTCGCCAAATGGTCCCTGGAACATCCCCAGCACACACACGGGACCCAGCAACCCAGCACCAGGCTACCAACTGCTCGCAATGGTCCCTGGCATATCCCCAGCACGACATCGGGACCCAGCGACCATGCGCTGGGTTCCAGTGGCCGCCAAACGGTCCCTGGCACTTCCGAAAGTGATCGACGAGCCCCAGCCTTTACTCACAGGGTCCTAGAGGCTTGCCAAATGATTCCTGGAACATCACCAGCACGCACACGGCCCCAAATTATCGCGCGCGAACCCAACTGCTAGCAAAATGGTCCCTGACACCTCCCCAGCGCCAAGACATGGGGCCCAGCGACTTCTGCGGTGGAGTTCCAGCTTTCGCCAAACTGTCCCTGGCACATCGCCATAGCGAGCACATGGGGCTCCACACACTGCTGGGGTCAGAACGCTCACCAAATGTCCCCTGGCACCTCCCCTAGTACACGACGGGGCCCAGCGACGCGTGGTTCCAGCATCCCACCAAACGGTCACTGACACCTCCCCAGCGATCGCAAGACGAGCCCTCCCCAGCTGCCTCGCGCAGGGGTCCCAGAGGGCTCGCCAAATGGTCCCTGGTCCCTCCCCAGCGCAAGCACTGGGCCCCAGCGACACCACGCTGGGTCCCAACGCTTCAAATGGTCCCTGGCACATCCCCAGCATGCGCACGGGCCCAAGCAACTTTCGTGGGGTTCCAGCGGCTCCAGATGATCCTGGCACCTCCCAGCGACACACAAACCCCCAACGACCTTTAAGGGCAGGGTCCCAGAGGCTCCGCCAAATGGTCCCTGTCCCTCCCCTCAGCGAAGCACAGGGCCCCAGCACCCACACGCGGGGTCTCAACGCCTCGCAAATGGTCCCTGGCACATCCCAGCACACGACACCGGCCCCAGCGACATCGTATGTGTCCCAACAGTCAGCCAAATGGTCCCTGGCACATCCCAGCGGCACGGGCCCCAGTGACCTTGCGCGGTGCCAGCGGCCGCCCAAATGGTCCCTGGCACCTCCAAGGTGCACGATAGGGGCTTCCAGGACCCAGCTGGGTGCCAGCGCTCGCCAAATGATCTCTGGCACATTCCCAGCACGCACACGGGCCCCAGATACACCGCCAAGGCAAAAGTTGCTCAAGAAATGGTCCCTGGCACATCCCCAGCACGCAAGACAGGCCTGAGCTTCTGGTGTTCCAGCGGCCCACCAAACGTCCCTGACACCTCCCCAGCGATCGCGACGTCGAACAACCCTCAGGGGGTCCCAGAGGTTTCTCCAAATGGTCCCCTACACATCCACAGCACGCGGACCCAGCAACTTCAAGGTGGGGTTCCAGCGTCAGCCAAATGGTCCCTGACACCTCCCCAGCCATCGCAGACATCCCCAGCGACCCAGCATAAGGTCCCAGAGGCTTGCCAAATGCTCCCAGCACCTCCCCAGCACGCACACAGGCCCCAGCGACTTGGTGGGGGGTTCCAGCTGCTCATTAAACTGTCCCTGGCACATCGCCAGAGCACATGGGGCCCAAAGGACCCCCCGAGGGGTCAGAACGGGTTCGCCAAATGGTCCCAGACACCTCCCCCAGCGAGCTATGGGGCCCAGCGACCCAGGTGGGTTCCAGTGGCCCGCCAAACGGTCCCTGACACTTCCCGAGCACGCAGATTTGCCCCAGCCACCTTTCAGGGTCCCAGAGGTTCGCCAAATGATTCCTGGAACATCACCAGCACGCACACGGCCCAGCAACACGCACGGTCCCAACTGCCAGCAAATGGTCCCTGACACCCTCCCCAGCGCGACATGGGGGCGACCCGCGACTTGTTCCCAGCAGCTCGCCAAATGGTCTCTAACACCTCCCCCGACATGACGCTGCCCACTTACCCCGTGCGGGGGTCCCAGCGACTCGCCAAATGATCCCTGGTCTGGCATCCCCTCCCCAGCACATCGACGTCCTAACCCGCAGCACCCCGCTGATGGGCAAGAGCGACTCAGAAATGGAGTTCCTGGGTCCCTGAGCACGCCAGCACGGGCCCCAGCGACGCCAATGGGGTTCCAGCGGCACGCCAAACGGGTCCCTGACACCTCCCCCAGCGATCGGATCCCAGAGAACCCACGAATCCCAGCTTACCTCAAGACGTCACAGAGTATAAGCCAATGATCCCTAACATCCTAACAAACGGTCGGGCCCCAGCGACGATGCACGGGATCCCAGCGGCTCGCCAGATGGTCCTGGCACCTCATTAGCACGCATTACCCGGCCCCAGCGACAATTTCTGGTCCCAGTGGCCCGCCAAACTGTCCCTGGCACTTCCCCAGTCCACGACGGCGCCCAGCTACCCCCCGCCAGGTCAAAGTGCTCGCCATTCCATTCCACTGGCACCTCCTCATGATGCAACGGGGTCCCCCAGTTTAATCTTTAAGCGAGAGTCCCCAGATGTCGCCAAATGGTCCCCTGAACATCCCCAGCACACACACGGCCCCGGCGACAAGACGGGTCCCATGTACTAAAGGGCAAATCGTCCCTGGCACCTGCCCACAAGATAGCCCAGTAACTCCGCCGGGTCCAAGTGGCTTAAAATGGTCCCTGGCTTACCCAACAGGAGACACTGGCCCCAGCCGACTTCTGCAGTGTGTGAAGTTCTAGCCAAAAGTGTTCGGTACTTACCTTAAAGGGCCCCAGCTGACCATGGCAGGGCGACCGCAAATGGTACCTCCGACACCTCCCCATTGATCAACGATCTGCAATCTATTCTCACGCATTCCCAAATGGTTCCCCGGTGACATCTTTCAGCACACTCCACATGCTCCCAGCAATTTCTGGAGTCCCAGGGTTAAATCCTTGGCCTGGCACCCCCCAGCACCTATTACGGGCCCCCCCCACTTCACCGGGATCCCAGGTTCGCAAATGTATCCCGGCACATCCCCCAGCACATGCAACGCCCAGTGACTTCAAGGCTGGGTCAGCGGGTTATTAAACGTCCCTGACACACCCTCAGGTTCCCAGCTCAGCTTTTACTTAGGGTCCCAGATGCATCTTTAATCCTGACAGCAACATCGGACTGCTGATCACGGGTCCCAGCTGCTCACAGCAAATGGTCCCCGGCACCTGCCCAACGCCAAGGATGGGGGGGCTCAGCGCGACTCGGGCCAGTCCGAGCGGCTCGCAAAATGGTCCCGGCTCCTACCCATCATGTACACACTGGCCCCAGCCCTCAGGTGGTATGTCTCCAGCTGCCTCGCCAAAGTGTTCCTGGTTACTTCCAGCGCCACAGGCCTAGCGACTTCTCAGTCCCATCGGGTTCAGCTTCCCTGACACATCCCTAACGCCAAGGACGGACTGGCGACTTCCATGTCCCATAAGCTTGTTAATGGTCTTGCACCTCACCAGCATGACAGGCACCAGCTGACCCCAGCCGGGTCCCAATCGCTCATCAAATGGTCCCCTGGCTCCACCCAGCACACGACCGGGCCTTATATAACCCATGCGCGGTGTCCTTAGCCGCCGCCATTAGGGTCCAGCCGACTGGGCAAATGTCCCTGACACATCCCCAGCCAAATGGACGGGCCCCAGCGACTTCGCAGACGGCGTCCCTACAGCTTCCCAAATGGGACCCCGCCGAGGTCACTGCGGCTCGCCTCGATACCTGGGATGTGTCAAAGACCATTTATGAAAGCAGTTGGGACCCGTGCGATGTCGATGGGGGGTGGGTGCGCTGCTGGGGGGAGGTGCGAAAAGCCTTTTTTTTGCTGCATCTCGGTCCCCGCCGGTAAGTTTGGGCCTCCTGCACGCACTGGGTAGGCGCTGATCATCATTTGGCAGCCCGCTGGCACCCCGCGCTAATTGCTGGTACCAGTGCACGGACTCGGAGATGGGCCAGGACCATTTGGTGAGCTGCTGGGACCCCACATAAAGTCGCTGGGGCATCGGTAAGCGTGTTGCTGAGGTGCCAGTGACCATCTGGTGAGATCGTTTGACCCCACACGAAGGTTGGGCGGCGCGCGCGCTTTGGGAGGTGCCAGGACCCATTTGGTGAGCCGCTTGACCTCAAGTCATCCGGGACCCGTGGCTTGAACTGGGGATGCCAGGGACCATTTATGGTTGTTGGGACCACGCTGAAGTCGCTGGGTCCCAGCGCGTTGTTGAGGTGCAAGTGGACCATCTCCATGATGTTTGGACCCTCCACATCGCCTGGTCGATATCGCCGCTTGGAGGTTCCAGGGGCTATTTCAAAGTCAGCTTTTTGACCCCGCACAAAGTCGCCAAAGCCAGTGTGTTCTCTGGAGGGTCAGGACCATTTTATGAAGCCAGCTGGGACCCCACATCGCCAGGTCCGTAGCGTTGGGGATGTGCCAGGGACCCACTCAGAGAAGTTGAGACCGCTGCCATGTGTCGCAGCACGTGGTATGCTGGGATGTTCTAGGGACCATTTGGCTTATCCCTCTGGGACCCGCGAGGTCACGCGGCTCGCTCGAGATCTGGGGATGTGTTTAGGGACCATTTTATGAAGTTGGGACCCCGCTGCTGATGTCAAGGTAGTCTGGGCGCCGAATTGGGGTAGGGACCATTTTGCCAGCCTCTCGTCCCCAAGAAGGGTTTTGGGCCCGCGGCACGGCTAGTTAGTGCCAGGGATCATTTACAAAGCCGCTAACTCCCCGGCCAGTGTTGTTGGTCCCAGCAGGCACAAGGCTTGAGATGGGCAGGGACCATTTGGCTGAACCTGGGACCCCACATGAAGCCTGGGGCCTGTGTGCTGTTGAAGTGCCAGTAGACCATCCAGAGACGCTTCTTGAATCCACACGGTTGTTGGGCATAAATGCATGCTTGGGATGCCAGGGATCCGATTTTAGGGTCAGCTGGAACCCCACACTGGTCACAACTGCGGTGCTGGATGTGCCAGGATCATTTTAGATCCGCTGGGACCCCACGCTGATGTCGCTGGGGCCTAGTGGGTTGCACTGGGAGAGGGACCAGGGACCATTTGGTGAGCATCTGGTACCCCATGCCTAGTTTGTTGGGGCTCGGCGCGATTCCTGGGAGGTGCCAGGGACCGCTTACGGGTCCAGCTGGAACCCCCACGGAAAGTTGGGAAAGCTAGCCCGTGCACATCCCTGGGGATGTGCATGGGACCATTTGTATTAGCCTCTGGAACCCCTGCGCTGAGGTCGCTGGGGCTTAAAGCACTCGGCTGGGATGTGTCAGGAACCATTTGCGAAGCAGTTGGGACCAGCACCCATGTTGCTGAGGCCCCTGTGTGCTGGGGATGTTCCAGGACTGATTTGGCGAGAGCCTCTGGGACCCCAAGTGCCGAGGTCACTAAGTGCTCGCTCGATACCTGGGGATGTGTGTCAGGGACCATTTGTAGCAGTTGGGACCCCTGAGCACATGTCGACGGGCCCTGCGGCGCTGCTGGGAGGTGCGAGGGACCATTTTGCCAGCATCTCGGGAACCCCGCTGGGAGCCTTCTGGGCCTCCTTGCACGGGCATCTGGGTAGGGTGCCAGGGATCATTTGGCGAAGTTGTTGGCACCCCGGCTAAACAAAGGCAGTCCCAGTGCACGACTGAGATGGGCCAGGGACCATTTGGTGAGTCCTGGGACCCACATAAAGTCGCTGGGGCACGCAGGCTGTTGAGGTGCCAGTGACCATCTGTGAGAGACGCTGACCCCCACACCTAAGTTGTTATAATATGCGCTTGGGGGGAGGTGCCAGGACCATTTGGTGAGAGCCGCTTGACCTCTCTTTAAGTCCAAGTAGCCCGCGGCTTGAAATGGGATGCCAGGGACCATTTGCGGGCCGTTGGGACCACAAGCGATGTCGCTGGGTCCCGCGCGTGTTGTTGAGGTGCAAGGACAATCTGGCGAGATGTTGGACCCCACAAGGTCGCTGTGACACGCTGGGAGGTTCCAGGGGGCTATTTGGTGAGTCAGCTGGGACCCCACACGAAAGTCGCCAAAATCTGCAAGCGTGTTGGGATGTGCCAGGGACCATTTGTGAGCAGTTGAGATCGCGCCAATGTCGCTGGGGCACGGTGTATGCTGGGATATGTTCCAGGGACCATTTGGCATCCTCTGGGACCATGTAGGTCACCCGCCCGCTCGATACCTGGGATGTGTCAGGGACCACGGCGGGTCGCTGGTCTGCTGCGGTCGCTGGGATGTGCCAGGGACCATTTGGAAAGTTTAGGGACCCTCGCATGTCGCTGGGGGCCCTGCGGGCATTGGGGGGGGTGTGGAGGGACCATTTGCCAGCCTCTCGTCCCCCGCCTGGTGTTTCTGGGCCGCGGCACGCCGCTGGTTAGGTTAGGGATCATTTGGCTAATCGCTGGCACCCCGCCGTGGCTGGTTGTTGGTCCCAGGGCGCTGAGATGGGCCAGGGACCATTTGGCTTAACCGCTGGGACCCCCGGCACGGTCGCTGGGCCTGTGTGCGCGCAAGAAGTGCCAGTGACCATCTGGTGAGACGCTTCTGACCCCACACGAAGTCGCGCTAGGGCATATGTGGCGCGCTGGGATGTGCTTAGGGACATTTTAGGGGTCGCTGGAACCCCACACGGTTGTTGGGGCCCGTGTGCGGATGTGCCAGGGACCATTTAGACCATTTGGGATCCCACGCTGATGTCGTCGCCCTAGTGGTTGCACTGGAGAGGACCAGGGACCATTTGGTGAGCATCTGGTACCCTGCGCTAGTTTGGGGCTCGTGGCGATCTCTGGGAGGTGCCAGGGACCGCTTTACGGGCCGCTGGAACCCCACGGAAAGTTGTTAGTTCTGCACATCCTGGGATGTGCATGGGACCATTTGAAAAGCCTGGAACCCCGCGCGAGGTGTCTAGTTTTCAGCATCGCTGGGGATGTGTCAGGAACCATTTTACAGCAGTTGGACCATGAACATGTTGCTGAGGCCCCTGTGTGTGTGCTGGGATGTTCCAGGGACCATTTATGAGCCTCTGGGACCCCGCGCAAGTTCACAAGTTCGTGTAATCCTGGGGAGGTGCCAGGGACCATTTTATGAAAGCCGCCGTCCCCTCGCCAAGAGGGTCGCGGCCCCTATGTGCGCTGGGGAAGTGCCAGGGACCATTTAAAGCAGTTGGGACCCCGCCTATCACTAGGCCATGCAGGCTGGGGATGTGTCAGGGAACCATTTGTGACGCTGGGACCCCGTGATGGGGTCGCTGGAAAATTGGCACACTTTGGGTAGGTTCCAGGGACCTTTACAGCCGGTGGACTCAACGCCTTTGTCGCTGGGGTCCGTGGCTTGGGGATGTGGCAGGGACCATTTTGGAAGTTGCTGGGACCCCGCTGGGAAGTCGTCAAGTGGCTGCAGCCCGCTGTGGATGTGCCAGGGGCCATTTGAAGGCCGCTTGGATCCTGACACTGTCTCTCTGGGGCCCGTGGTGTGCTGGGAGGTGCTGGGACCATTTGGCAAGCCGCGGACTCCGCTGGCGTGGGTTCTGGGCCCCGCGGCACGCGGGGAGGTGCCAGGACCATTTGTCGAGGCCGCTGGCACCCCCGCCAGGTCTGGTCCCAGTGCTTCCCAGAGAGGGGGGCCAGGGACCATTTTGAGCCGCTGGTACCCCAAACGGTCGTCGCTGGGGCTCGTGGTGCATGCTGGGGATGTGCCAGAGACCATTTTGGAGAGTCATCCCGGACTGGGACTGGGGTCTGTGGTGTGTGCTGGGGAGGTGCTAGGGACCATTTGGGCAAGTTGTTAGGACCACGCTTAACTGCTAGTCCCGGTGGCACATGCTGTGGATGTGACAGGGACCATTTTTTAGAGTCAGCTTGATCCCGCTGGGGTCTCTGGGGTCTGGGTGTGCTGGGGAGGTGCCAGGGGACCATTTGCTGACCCCTGGTTCTCTGGCCCTGGGTCAGCAGTCTGTAAGGCATGGGAGGTGCCAAGGAGCATTTGCTGAGTCGCCGATCACACGCTTGGTCTCTAAACCCGTGGTGTGTGCTGGGAGGTGCCAGGGGACTATTTGGCAAGTCAAGAGGGACCCTGCTACAAGGTCTCTGGGCCCCATGCACGCGCTTGGGAGGTGCCAGGGATCATTTGTCGGTTTGGCACCCCGCTTTCAGTCACTATCCCAGTGCTACGCCAGAGAGGGGCTTAGGACCATTTCATTGGTCGCTGGTACCTGGCGCTGCAAGAGTTGCTGCGGCTCGTAGCGACGCTGGGGATGTGTCAGGGACCGCTTAAGGTCGCAACCGCATTTTTTAAAGTCGCCAGGTCTGCGGCGCTGCTGGGGGAGGTGCTCAGGGACCATTTGTGAGTAGTTGAGACCGCTGCGATGTCGCTTGGGCCCGGCATGCTGGGGATGTTCCAGGGACCATTTGGCGATCCTCTGGGACCCGCGCGAGGTCGCCATGGCTGCTGCTCGTTCGATCCTAGGGATGTGTCAGGGACCATTTGGAGCAGTTGGGACCCCGCGCGATGTCGATGGGGCCCGCCAGCAGCTGGGAGGTGCGAGGACCATTTGCCAGCATCTCGGTCCCCGCCGGTGGTGTTTCTGGGCCTCCTTGCACGCACTGGGTAGGTGCCAGGGATCATTTGGCGAGTTGCTGGCACCCCGCTGTCAAGCTGGTCCCAGTGCACGACCTGGAGATGGGCCAGGGACCATTTGGTGAGCTCCTGGGACCCCACATAAAAGCCTGGGGCACGCAGGCTGCTGCGAGGTGCCAGTGACCATCTGGTGAGACGCTCTGACCCCACACGAAGTTGGGCAATGCATGCCTGGGAGGTGCCAGGGACCATTTGGTGAGCCGCTTGACCTCTCGCTGGTCGCTAAATTGCGTTTGAACTGGGACAAAGGGACCATTTATGGTCATGGGAATTCACACGCGATGTCGCTAACCTGCAGCGCAGCAGTTGAGGTGCAAGGGACAATCTACAGAGATGTTGGACCCCGGTGGTCGCGACACGCCAGAGGTTCGAAGACATTTGGCGAATGCTGGGACCCACACTAATAAGTCGCCAGGGTCTGCAGGTGCGTGCTGGGATGTGCCAGGGACCATTTAGAGCAGTTGAGACTGCGCGCCACATGTCGCCAGCACGGTATGCTGGGGATGTTCCAGGGACCATTTGCGATCCTCTGGGGACCCCAGGCAGGTCACCGCGCTCGCTCGATACCTGGGATGTGTCAGGGACCATTTGTGAAGTCGCTAGTCTGCTATGGTCATGGGATGCCAGGGACTCATTTATGAGTGTAGCTGGGACCCCCTGAGCAAGTCACTGGGGCCCATGCGCGATTGGGGGGGTGAGGGACCATTTTGCTAGCCTCTCCTCTCGTCCCCAAGGCTGGGCTACGGGCCCGTAAACACGCACCGCTGGTTAGGTGCCAGGGATCATTTAGTCGCTGGCACCCCGCGCTTAAGGCTGGTCCCAGTGCTGGCTGGAGATGGGGCCAGGGACCATTTGGCTAACTGGCTGGACCCCACACTAAGTCGCTGGGGCCTGTATGCGGCTGGGAAGTGCCAGTGACCATTCAGAGACGCCTGACCCCTCACCTAAGTCGCTGGCACATGCATGCGCTGGGATGCCAGGACCATTTATGGGGTCATGGGACCACGCCACATGTCGTCGCTCCCGTCCCGCTGCGTTGTTGAGGTGCAAGGGACCATCTGGCGAGATGCTCCTCGGACCCCACACAGTCCTGGTCCCATACGCGGCGCTGGGAGGTTCCAGGGACCATTCCGGGTGAGCCATGGACACCGCCGGTCGCTTAGCCCGTGTGCACGCTGGAGGTTCCAGGGACCACTGGCGAGACGCTTTGACCCCACACCTGTCGCTGGGGCTTTAAAGCGATCTGGGAGGTGTGTCAGGGACTGTTTGGCGAGCCGCTGGTAAATCCCACAAGAAGTCGCTGGGGCCTGTGCGCTGCTGGGGGGTGCCAGGGACCATTTCTCGCTGAAGCCAATTCTTGCCCCACGCTGATCCTGGCCCCGCGTACCTGGGGAGATGCCAGGGATTGTTTGGTCAGCAACCCCACTCAAGCCGCCGGCCCGGGCGATGCTGGTGAGGTGTCAGGGACCCATTTTTTGAGCAGTTGAGTCCCAGGCGCTCTGCCCGTCGGGGCATGTGCATGCTGGGGATGTTCCAGTTGAATTCATTTGGCATCCTCCTGGGGACCCCCCACTGAGGTCGCCATGCCTGTTCGACCGCTGGGGATGTGTCAGGACCACTGCAGACACTGGGACCCAGAAGGCTGCTAAACCGCCTGTGGATGCCAGGGTTCATTTGAAGGTCGCTGGACCCCACGCGGGTCCCTGGGGCCCGTGTTTGTGCGCTGGGAGGTGCCAGGGACCATTTGGCTAGCCGCTTGGACCCCGCTTGGGGGCCCTGGGGCCCTCGTGGTTTGTGCTGGAACCACGCCTTACGGGCCACGGGACCCCTAAGTCTCTGTGGTCCAGGTGGCATCGGCAGGGATGTGTCAGGAACCATTTGGTGGACCCTGGGACCTCAAGAGATGGGGTCAAGCAGTTCGCACACTTTGGGTGTTCCAGGGACCTTTTGGCGAGCCGCTGGGGCCCAGGCAGGGTCGCTGGGTCCGTACATGCTGGTGAGGTGCCAGGGACAGTTTACATCCGCTGGAACCCACATGAAGTCGCTGGGCCCCATGCGCCGCTTGGGAGTGTGTCAGACCATCATGAAGCCGCTTCTTGCCCCGCTGTGGTCTTGGGGCCCGTAGCGGTTGGGATGTGCTAGGACCATTTGCGAACTGCTGGGACTCCGCGTGAAGTCGCTGTGGCCTGTGTCGCGCTGT
>CM072681.1:27201636-27231366 GCA_036884735.1 Huso huso
TTCAGTGACCGCTACCGTTCCGGTTACGTATTGCTGCTGGAGCCCCGTAAGTGGGCTGGGAGTGCCAGGGACCATTGGTGAGTCCCTGGTTCCCCTTATGAGGGTCGCTGGGCCTTGTCGTCTGCGGTATGTAAGGTGCCATAGACCATTTGGCTGGCAGCTGGGACCCCTTGGCCGAGTCACAGGGCCCGTGCTGGGATCGATGTGATCGCTGGGGAGGTGTCGGGGACCGTTTTGCGGGCGCTGGAACCTGGCAATGCTGGGGCCGATGCCCACGTGCTGGGGAATCTCACCGAGGACGTTCGGGCATTCAGATCCGCAGCGAAGTCGCTGGGGCCCGTCTTGGCTGATCTTTAATGGCGGTGCCAGGGACCATTTGGTGAGCCACTGGCACCCAGCGCTGGGTCGCTGGTCCGCATGCGTGGGCTGGGGGAGGTGTCAGGGACCATTTTACGACCGCCGGTCCTCAAGGTCGCTGGGCCCCATGCGCGCTTAAAGTGCCCCGGGGACAGTTTGGCGAGCCTGGGACCCCACACAAAGTTGCTGGGGGTCCGTGTGCGTGCTGGGGGAGGTACCAGGGACCATTTGGCGAGGTTGTTCGGACTCTCTTGGCGGGGTCGCTGGGCCGTGTGCTGCTGGGGAAGTGCAGGGACAGTTTGACGAAGCCGCTGGAACCCCATGAAGTCGCTTGAGACCGTGTGCATGCTGGGAGGTTCTAGGGAGGATTTGGCGAGCAGCTGGGACCCCGTGTGGGGTCATGGGTCCCGTGCGCGCGCTGGGGAAGTGTCAGGGACCATTGCGGCAGTTGGGACCGCGACGGCGTCCGCTGAGGCCCTGTGTGTGCTGGGATGTTCCAGGGACCATTTGGCGAGCCTCTGGGACCCCGCGCGAGTTCGCTGGGGGTTCGCGGGCGATCACTGGGAGGTGTCAGGGACAGTTTGCTGGCCACTGAACCGCGACCGAAGTCGCTGGGGCCGTGGGCGCGTGCTGGGAGGTGCCAGGACCATTTTACAGCTCGGTCCCAGCGAAATGCTGGGGCCCGTGCGGCGTGCTAGGGATATGCCAGGGGGTTACATTGTTGCCCTGGGACCCCGCGCGAGGTCACAATGTGCGACCGCTGGGAGGTGTGTCAGGACCGTTTACAGCAGCTGAAACTCCCACGCCGACCGCTGGGGCCTGTAAGCATGCTGGGGAGGTGCTAGACCGCTGGCGGCTGCTGGCACTCAGTGCGGGTCTCTGTGGCCCGTAAAGCGCGCGGATGTGCCAGGACTATTGCGGCGAAGCCGGGCTGGTCAAGGCTGGTCGCGGTGCCCCATGCGTGGGCTGGGAGGTGCCAGGGACCATTTGGCGAGCCCTGGTTCCCCGCACGGGTCGGGCGGCTCAGCGGCGGCGGTAGGCGTGCCAGACCACTTGGTTAAGCCGCTGGGACCGCGGTCACTGGGCTGCCTGCTGGCGCTTGGGGATGTCTCAGGGACCATATGGTGCCAGACCCCGCTAGTTAAGCGGGGCCCGGCTTGGCATCCCTGTGGATGTGCTAGGGACGATTTGGCAAGCCTCTGGGTCCCCAGCCAATTCACTGGGCCTGTCTCACGCTGGAGATGTGCCAGGGAACATTTACGAGCAGTTGGGATCATGGCGTTGTTGCTGGGGCCCAGTGCTTGCGCTGGGTAGGAGCCAGGGACCATTTGGCGAGCCTCTGGGACCCAGCGCAAGGTGCGCTGGGGCCCGATGTGTGGTGTGCCAAGGGGAGGTGCCAGGGACCATTTGGCAAGCCGCTGGGACACTGCGCCAAAGTGATGGGGCCTGTGCGTGCTGGGGATGTGCCAGGGACCATTTGGCGACCTCTGGGACCGTCTTGGCCCGGGGTCACTAAAGGGCCAGCGTCCGTGCTGGGGATGTGCCAGGGATCATTTGGCGACCCGCTGTTACCATGTCACGAGGCTGGGCCCCATGCGTGCGCTGGGAGGTGCCAGGACCAATTGGCAAGCCGCTGGGACATTGCACGAGGTCGCTTGGGCTCTGCGATTGCTGGGGAGGTGCCTGGGACAGTTTGGCGAGCCACTGGAACCCCACACGAAGTCGCTGGGGCCCGTGTGCATGCTGGGGAGGTGCCAAGGACCATTTGATGAGCCGTTGGGACCCCGCTCGGCGTGGCTGGGCCCCTTCGCGCTCTGGGGATGTGCCAGGGACCATTTGGTGAGGCGCTCGGACCCCGCGCGAGGTCTCTGGGGCCCGTGTGCGTGCTCTTGATGTGCCAGGGATCATTTTGCGAGCCGCTGGCACCCCACTCGGGGTCACTGGGACCAATGTGCATGCTGAGTAGGTGCCAGGGATCATTTGACAATCCGCTGGGACCCCGCGTTTGATCACTGGGCCCTGTGTATGCGCTGGGTAGGTGCCAGAGATCCTTTGGCGAACCACTGGGACCCCGCGCGTGGTTGCTGGGACCCAGTGCTTGCGCTGGGGAGGGACCATTTCGCCAAAGTCGATGGGGCCTGTGCACGCGTGCTGGGATGTGCCAGGGACCATTTGGCTGACCTCTGGGACCCCTTGCGAGGTCGCTGCGGCCCGTCGCGATTGCTGGGGAGGTGTCAGGGACCGTTTGGTGGGCGCTGGGACCCCCGCAAAGGTCGTTGGGGCCCGTGTGTGTGTGCTGGGGAGGTGCCAGGGACCATTTGGCAAGCCGCTGGGACACTGCGCCAAAAGTCGATGGGGCGGTGCGTGCTGGGGGAGGTTCTAGGGACCATTTGGCGTGCCGCTCAGACTCAATGGCAGGGGTGGCTGGGGATGTGCAAGGACCATTTGATGAGCCGTTGGGACCCGGCTGCGGCGTTGCTGGGCCCCATTCGCGCTCTGGGGATGTGCCAGGACCATTTGGTGAGGTGCTCGGACCCCGCCTGCGAGGTCTCTAGGGCCATGTGCGTTCTCTTGATGTGCCAGGGCTCATTTTGCGAGCCGCTAGCACCCACTTCGGGTCGCGGGGACCCATGTGTGCGTGCTGGTAGGTGCCAGGGATCATTTGACAATCCGCTGGGACCCAGCGTGGGATCACTGGGCCCTGTTGTCGCGCTGGGTAGGTGCCAGAGATCATTTGGCGACCCACTGGGACCCTGCGGCGTGGTTGCTGGGCCCTTTATTGTGTGCTGGGTAGGAGCTAGGGACCATTTTGCGTGCTGCTACGGGTACCCTGCGCGAGGTCGCTGCGGCCCCGTCGCGATTGCTGGGGAGGTGCCAGGGGACTATTTGCCCGAGCCTCTGGAACCCTGCGTGAGGTCTCTGGGACCTGTGTGCGTACTGGGTTGTGCCAGGGACCATTTGGCAGCCGCTTTGACCCCATGCTAAGTGCTGTGGCCCCGTGCGCATGCTGGGGGGAGGTGCCAGGGACTATTTGGCGAGCCTCTGGAACCCCTGCGTGAGGTCTCTGGGACCTGTGTGCATGCTGGGGTTGTGCTAGGGACCATTTGGCGAGCGTTGGGACCCCATGCGATGACGCTGGTTCCAGTGTGCATGCTGGGGATGTGCCAGGAGCATTTGGCGATCCTCTGGGACACTGCGCAAGGTTGTTGGGGCTTGTGTGATCGCTGGGGAGGTGTAAGGACCATTTGTGGACCGCTGGCTCCCCCCAAAGTCGCTGGGACCGTGTGCGTGCTGGGAATGTGCCAGGGGATCATTTGACGAGCCGCTGGCACCCAGCTGGTTCCCTGGGCACCGTGCGACGTGCTGGGGAGGAACCAGGGACCCGCGGCGAACCACTGGGACCCAGCGGGGTTGCTGGGGCCTGTGTGCAACTGGTGGAGTGCCGAGATCATTTGGCGAGCCAATGGGACCCAGCGTGTGGTTGTTGGGCCCTGTGTGTGCTGGGTAGGAGCTAGGGACCATTTTATTGTGCACCTGGTACCCTGCAAAGGGGTCGCGCTGGGGCCCGTGAGCTGCTGGGAGGCAGCTTTTGCCCCTTTGAGGTCTCTAGGGCCTGTGTGCGTGCAGGGATGTTCAGGGGATCATTTGGTGAGCGCTGCAACCCTCGCTGGGTCCCTGTGCACCTTGCGGCGCTGGGGAGGTACCAGGGACTACTTGGCGAGCCACGGGACCCTAGCCAAATTCGCTGGGGCCCGTGTCCGGGCTGGGGATGTGCAAGGGACCATTTAAGCAAGCGCTTTCACCCCACGCTAAGTCGCTGGGGCCTGTGCATGCGCTGGGGATGTGCCAGGGACCTTTTGGCGGCCGCTGGAACCCCATGCGAAGTCGCCTGGGCCCGGGTGCGTCCTGAGGATGCAAGGATCATTTGGCGAGCCGCTGGCAACCGTGCGGTCCCCTCGGCACCGTGCGGCATGCGCTGGGGAGGTGCTGGGCACCATCAAGGAGCTGCTAGGACCCCGTGCGTGTCTTTGGGGCCCGTGTCCATGGTGGGGATGTGCCAGGGATCATTTGGCGAACGCTGGGTCCCACGCGAGTCGCTGGCCCCGGCGCGCGCTTGGGAAGTGCCAGGGACAGTTTGGCGAGCCGCTGGGACCCCACACAAAGTCGCTGGGGCCCGTGTGCGTGCTGGGGAGGTGCCAGGTACAATTTGGCAAGCTACTCGGACCCGCGTGGGGTTGCTGGGCCCCATCTTGGCAGGGGAGGTGCCAGGGACCATTTGGCAAGTCCGCTTTGACCTCACATAAAGTCGCTTTATGGCCCCGTCGGCGCGCTTGGGGTCTGTAATTGTGCTTGGGATGTGCCAGGGACCATTTGCATTTAATAGTGGTCTTACCTGAGTTGTTGCCCTTGTTTTGATGTGTGGTCTCCTTCTGTTTTTTTGTTTTCTCCCCCTTCCTTTCTAGTTTAAATGCTTTGGACAGCCTGAAGGATCCTTTGTCCGAGTAGATTGGTTCCTTTCTGTTTAAGTGCAGTCTGTCCCACCTGTATAGATAGTCCTTGTTGTAGAAAAGATGTGTCAGGGACCATTTGTGAGCCACTGGGACCCAGCACTAAGTTGTTTGGGCCCGTGCTTGGCGCTGAGGATGTGCCAGGGGCATGGCATGAGCCTCTGGGACCCCGCGCAAGGTCGTTGGGAACCGCGATCACTGGGAGGTGTCAGGGACCATTTGGCGGGCGCTGGAACCCCACGTGATGTCGCTGGGCCCGATGCGCAGGGGAGGTGCCAGGGACCATTTGGTGAGCCTCTGGGACCCTGCACGAGGTCGTTGGGGCTCGTGCGCGTGCTGGGGAGGTGTCAGGGACCATTTGCAAGCTGTTGGGACCCGCGCGATGCCGCTGGGGCCCGTGTGCTTGCTGGGGATGTGCCAGGGATCATTTGGCGAGCCTCTGGGACCCTGCGTGGTGTCGCTGGGCCCGTGCTTGCGCTGGGAAGTGCCAGGGACAGTTTTGAGCCTCTGGAACCGAGATATCTTGTCGCTGGGGCCGATGTGCATGCTGGGGAGGAGCCAGGTACCATTTGGCGAGCCAGTCGGACCCAGACCGTGGTCGCTGGGCCCCTTGATGCGCTGGGGATGTGCCGAGACAGTTTGACGAGCCGCTGAAAGCCACCCAATGTCGCTGGGGCGTGTGTGCGTGAGGGAGGGCAAGGACCATTTGGAAAGCCACTCACGGACCCAGCGGCGGGGTCGCTGGGCCCCCATCTGCGCGCTGGATAGGTGCCAGGGACCATTTGGTAAGCCCGCTTTGACCCAGCGTGATGTCGCTGGGGCCCGTGTGCTTGCTGGGGATGTACCAGGGATCATTTGGCGAGCCTCTGGGACCCCTGCTTGGCGGTGTCGCTGGGCCCTGTGCGTCGCTCGCGGAAGTGCCAGGGATAGTTTGGCGAGCAGCTGGAACCGCACCGCGAAGTCGCTGGGGCCTGTGTGCGTGCTGGGGATGTTCAGGGACCATTTGGCGAGCCGCTGGGACACCCAGCGCTATGTCGCTGGGGTCGTGTGGATGCTGGGATGTGCCAGGGATCATTTGGCTAGCCCTCTGGGTCCCTAAGCGCGGTCGCTGGGGCTTGTGCGATCACTGGGGAGGTGTCAGGGACCGTTTGGCAGGCGCTGGAACCACCGCCTTGAGAAGTCGCTGGGGCCCGTCTTGTGTTTGGGGTTGTGTCAGGGACCATTTCCGAGCAGTTGGGACTTGTGGCGATGTCTAGGGCCCATGCTTGCACTGGGGAAGGACCAGGGAACATTTGGCGAGCCTCTGGGACCCTAGCGAGGTCGTTGGGGCTTGTGCGATCGCTGGGAGGTGTCAGGGGACTGTTTGGGCCGCTGGAACCCCAGGCAGAAGTTGCTGGGGCCGTGCGCGTGCTGGGTATGTGCCAGGGACCATTTGGTGAGCCTCTGGGACCTTGGGGCGGAGGCGGGGCCCATGTGGCTAGAGGGGAGGTCACCAGGGACAGTTTGGCGAGCAGTTGGTACAGCAGCGATGCCGCTGGGGCCAATGTGCTTGCTGGGGATGTTCGGGGACAATTTGGCGAGTCTCTGAGACCCTCTTGTGAGGTCGCTGGGGCTTGTCGATCGCTGGGGAGGTGTCGGGGACGTTTGGCGGGCAGCTGGAACCACCACGCTGGTCGCTGGGAGCCCGTCTTGGGCGCTGGGTAGGTGTCAGGGACCATTTGCGAGCTGTTGGGACCGTGCGCGATGCTGCTGGGGCCAATGTGCGTGCTGGGGTTGTTCCAGGGACCATTTGGCGAGTCTCTGGGACCCAGCGCAAAGTCGCTGGGACTCGTGCGATCGCTGGGGAGGTGCCAGGGACAGTTTGGCGAGTCGCTGGAACCGCACCGCGAAGTTGCTGGGCCCCATGCTCGCTGGGGGTGACAGGGACCATTTAGCAAGCGCTTTGTTGACCCAGCGCCAAAGTCTCTGGGGCCCGTGTGCGTGCTGGGGATGTGCCAGGGAGTATTTGGCGAGCTGCTGGCACTCCGCGCTGGGTTGCTGGGCCCCGTGCGCGTGCTGGTGAGGTGCCAGGGACAGTTTGGTGAGCCGCTGGAACCCCACACAAAGTCACTCGGGCCAGTGTGCGTGCTGGGGAGGAGCAAGGGACTGTTTGGCGAGCCACTTGGACCCAGAGCGATGTCGCTGGGCCCCATGAGTGCGCTGGGGATGTGCCAGGGACCATTTGGCAAGCCGCTGGCACCTCACGCTTGGTCGCTAGGCTCCATTCGCTCACAGGGGAGGTGCGAGGGATCTTCTGCGAGGCAGCTGGGACCCCCAGCGGGGTCGCTGGGCCCGTGTGTGCAGCTGAGGGAGTTGCCAGGGATCATTTGGCGAGGCGCTGCAGCAGTGTGGAGTCCCCATGGACCCCTGCGGCGCACTGGGAGGGAGCCAGGGAACATTTGGGAGCTGCCGGGACTCAAATTCGCTGGGGCCCATCGTGCGCTGGGGATGTGCCAGTTACAATCTGGCCAGCCAATCGGACCCAGCCGGGGAGTCGCTGGGGCCGACGTCTGCAGCTGGGGGTTGTGTCAGGGACCATTTCGAGCAGTTGGGACCCAGCGATGTCTCTGGGGCCCAGTGCTTGCGCTGAGGAAGGACCAGGGACCATTTGGCCCGAGCCTCTGGGACCCTCTTGGCGAGGTCGCTGCGCCCGTCACGCGATCGCTGGGGAGGTGTCAGGGACTGTTTGGCGGGCCACTGGAACCCCAGGCAGTTGCTGGGGCCCGTCACCGCATGCTGGGTATGTGCCAGGTACCATTTGGTGAGCCTCTCTGGGACCCCTTGGCGGGGCAGGGCCCCCCTTGCCTGGGGATGTTCTGGGGACCATTTGGCCCGAGACTCTGGGACCCTGGCGTGGTGGCTGGGGCGTCGCGATCGCTGGGGAGGTGCCAGGGACAGTTTGGGAAGCATGGAACACCACACAGTTGCTGGGCCCCATGCGCCCGCTGGGTAGGTGTCAGGGATCATTTGCGAGCAGTTGGGGACCGCGATACCGCTGGGGCCCGTGTGTGCTGGGGATGTTCCAGGGACCATTTGGCGAGCCTCTGGGACCCCTCTTGTGAGTTCGCTGGGGTTCGTGCGATCACTGGGGAGGGTGTCAGGGACAGTTTGGCGGGCCACTGGAACCGCACCGAAGTCTAGCTGGGGAGCCGCTGCGTGCTGGGAGGTGCCAGGGACCATTTTGCGCCGCCGGTCCCAGCGGCGGGAGTCGCTGGGCCCATGTGCCGCTGGGGAAGTGCCAGGGACAGTTTGAAGCCACTGGAACCCCACACAAAGTTGCTGGGGTCCGTGTGCGTGCTGAGGGAGGTGCCAGGGACCATTTGGCGAGCCGTTCGGACCCCGCGCTGGGTCGCTGGGCCACACGCGCTTGGGGAAGTGCCAGGACAGTTTGACGAGCGCTGGAACCCCACATGAAGTCGCTGGAGACCGTGTGGTGCATGCTGGGGAGGTGCTAGGGGGATTTATGAAGCCGCTGGGACCCGTGTGGGGTCGCTGGGTCCCGCGGCAGCGCTGGGGAAGTGTCAGGGACCATTTGCGAGCAGTTGGGACCGCGCACGGATGTCGCTGAGGCCTATGTGTGTGCTGGGGATGTTCAGGGACCATTTGGCAACCTCTGGGACCCCTGCGTGAGGTCGCTGGGGATCATGCGATCGCTGGGGAGGTGTCAGGGACCGTTTTGCGGGCGCTGGAACCACGCCGAAAATGCTGGGGCCCGCGGCGTGCTGGGGATGTACCAGGGACCATTTGGCGTGCCTCTGGCACCCAGTGCGGGGTCTCTGGGGCCCGTGTGCGTGCTGCGGATGTGCCAGGGATCATTTGGCGAGCCGCTGGCCCCCGCGCTGGGTCGCTGGGCCCCATGCGTGGGCTGGGGAGGTGCCAGGGACCATTTGGTGAGTCCCTGGTTCCCCGCACGGGGTCGCTGGGCCTTGTGCGTGCGGTAGCAAGGTGCCATAGACCATTTGGCTAGCCGCTGGGACCCCGCGCGAAGTCACTGGGGCCCGTGCTGGGATCGTGTGATCGCTGGGGAGGTGTCAGGGACCGTTTTGCGGGCCGCTGGAACCCCACGCGAAAATGCTGGGGCCCGTGCCCGTGCTGGGGATGTACCAGGGACCGTTTGGCGGGCGCTGGAACCCACGTCGGTGGGGCCCGTGCGCGTGCTGTGGCGGTGCCAGGGACCATTTGGTGAGCCACTGGCACCCAGCGCTGGGTCGCTGGTCCTCATGCGTGGGCTGGGGAGGTGTCAGGGACCATTTTGCGAGCCGCTCGGTCCCCGCGCGGGGTCGCTGGGCCCCATGTGCGCGCTGGGGAAGTGCCAGGGACAGTTTGGCGAGCCACTGGAACCCACACAAAGTTGCTGGGGTCCGTGTGCGTGCTGGGATGTTCCAAGGGACCATTTGGCCCTCTGGGACCCGCGCTGAGTTCGCTGGGGTTCGTGCGATCACTGGGAGGTGTCAGGGACAGTTTGGCGGGCCACTGGAACAAGACCGAAGTCGCTGGGGCCCGTCGGCGGCGTGCTGGGGAGGTGCCAAGGACCATTTTCTTGAGCATTTCGGTCCCCACGCGAAAATGCTGGGGCCCGCGCGTGCTGGGGATGTACCAGGGACCATTTGGCGTGCCTCTGGGACCCCGCGTTGGGGGTCGCTAGCTAAGCCTCGCTAAGGGAGGTGTCAGGGACCGTTTGGCGAGCAGCTGGAAACCCCACGCGAATTCGCTGGGGCCGATGCGCATGCTGGGGAGGTGCCAGGGACCGTTTGGCGAGCTACTGGCACCCAGTGCGGGGTCTCTGTGGCCTGCGTGCTGCTGCGGATGTGCCAGGGATCATTTGGCGAAGCCATTGGCCCCAGCTGGGTCGCTGGGCCCCCCGCGTGGGCTGGGGAGGTGCCAGGGACCATTTGGCGAGCCCTGGTTCCCGCAGCGGGGGTCGCTGGGCAATGGCGTGCGGTAGCAGGTGCCATAGACCATTTGGCTAGCCGCTGGGACCCCGAGCGAAGTCACTGGGGCCCGTGCTGGCGCTGGGGGATCTCAGGGACCATATGCGAGCCAGTAGGACCCCGCGCAAAGTTGCTGGGGCCCGTGGCGCCGCCTGTGGATGTGCTAGGGACGACGGCAAACCTCTGGGTCCCCAGCGAATTCACTGGGCCTGTGCGCTCGCTGGAGATGTGCCAGGGAACATTTGCGAGCAGTTGGGATCCAGCGTTGTTGCTGGGGCCCAGTGCTTGCGCTGGGTAGGAGCCAGGGACCATTTGGCGGAGCCTCTGGGACCCCGCGCAAGGTCGCTGGGGCCCGTGTGTGTGCTGGGGAGGTGCCAGGGACCATTTGGCAAGCCGCTGGGACACTGCGCGCCAAAGTCGATGGGGCCTGTACACGTGCTGGGGATGTGCCAGGGACCATTTGGCAAGCCTCTGGGACCCCGGCGGGGTCACTAAGGCCAGCGTCGTGCTGAGGATGTGCCAGGGATCATTTGGCGAGCCGCTGTTACCATGTCTTGAGGTCGCTGGGCCCCATGCGTGCGCTGGGGAGGTGCCAAGGACCAATTGGCAAGCCGCTGGGACATTGCACGAGGTCGCTTGGGCTCTGCGATTGCTGGGGAGGTGCCTGGGACAGTTTTGGCGAGCCACTGGAACCCCTGCGAAGTCGCTGGGGCCCGTGTGCATGCTGGGGAGGTGCCAGGACCATTTGATGAGCCGTTGGGACCCCGCTCGGCGTGGCTGGGCCCCTTCGCGCTCTGGGGATGTGCCAGGGACCATTTGGTGAGGCGCTCGGACCCCGCGTGAGGTCTCTGGGGCCCGTGTGCGTGCTCTTGATGTGCCAGGGATCATGGCGCGAGCAGCTGGCACCCACTCAGTCACTGGGACCAATGTGCATGCTGGTAGGTGCAGGGATCATTTGACAATCCGCTGGGACCCCGCGTTTGATCACTGGGCCCTGTGTATGCGCTGGGTAGGTGCCAGAGATCCTTTGGCGAACCACTGGGACCCCGCGCGTGGTTGCTGGGACCCAGTGCTTGCGCTGGGGAGGGACCATTTCGCAACGTCGATGGGGCCTGTGCACGTGCTGGGGATGTGCCAGGGACCATTTGGCGAACCTCTGGGACCCTCTTGCCGAGGTCGCTGCGGCCCACCTGCGATTGCTGGGGAGGTGTCAGGGGACCGTTTGGTGGGCAGCTGGGACCCCGTGACAAGGTCGTTGGGCCGTGTGTGTGCTGGGAGGTGCCAGGGACCATTTGGCAAGCCGCTGGGACACTGCGCAAAGTCGATGGGGCCGGTGCACGTGCTGGGGAGGTTCTAGGGACCATTTGGCGTGCCGCTCAGACTCAGCGGCGGGTCGCTGGGGATGTGCAAGGACCATTTGATGAGCCCGTTGGGACCCGCTTCGGCGTTGCTGGGCCCCTATTCGCGCTCTGGGGATGTGCCAGGGACCATTTGGTGAGGTGCTCGGACCCCCCTTACGAGGTCTCTAGGGCCGATGTGCGTTCTCTTGATGTGCCAGGGCTCATTTTATGAGCCGCTAGCACCCCACTCGGGGTCGATGGGGACCCATGTGCGTGCTGGTAGGTGCCAGGGATCATTTGACAATCCGCTGGGACCCCGCGTGGGATCACTGGGCCCTGTGTATGCGCTGGGTAGGTGCCAGAGATCATTTGGCGACCCACTGGGACCCTGCGCGTGGTTGCTGGGCCCCTTGTGTGTGCTGGGTAGGAGCTAGGGACCATTTTATGTTGCTGGTACCCTGCATGGGGTCGCTGGGGCCCGTGAGCATGCTGGTGAGGTGCCAGGGAACATTTGCGAGCAGTTGGGATCCCGCGCGTTGTTGCTGGGGCCCAGTGCTTGCGCTGGGGAGGGACCAGGGACCATTTGGCGAGCCTCTGGGACCCTGCGCCGAGGTCGCTGCGGCCCGTGCGATTGCTGGGGAGGTGCCAGGACTATTTTGAGCCTCTGAACCCCGCGTGAGGTCTCTGGGACCTGTGTGCGTACTGGGGTTGTGCCAGGGACCATTTGGCAAGCCGCTTTGACCCCATGCTAAGTCGCTGTGGCCCGGGCGCATGCTGGGAGGTGCCAGGGGACTATTTGGCGAGCCTCTGGAACCCTGCGTGAGGTCTCTGGGACCTGTGTGCATGCTGGGGTTGTGCTAGGGACCATTTGGCGACGTTGGGACCCCATGCGATGGCGGTTCCAGTGTGCATGCTGGGATGTGCCAGGGGCATTTGACGATCCTCTGGGACACTGCGCAAGGTTGTTGGGGCTTGTGTGATTGCTGGGGAGGTGTAAGGACCATTTTGTGGACCGCTGGCTCCCCGCCAAAGTCGCTGGGGCCGATGGCGTGCTGGGAATGTGCCAGGGATCATTTGGACGAGCGCTGGCACCGCGCTGGTTCCCTGGGCACCCGATGCGATGCTGGGGAGGAACCAGGGACCACTTGGCGAGCCACTGGGACCCGGGGTTGCTGGGGCTAAATGTGCAGCTGGCTGGGTAGGTGCCCGAGATCATTTGGCGAGCCAATGGGACCCAGCGTGTGGTTGTTGGGCCCTGTGTGTGCTGGGTAGGAGCTAGGGACCATTTTGTGTGCACCTGGTACCCTGCAGGGGTCGCTGGGGCCCGTGGCGTGCTGGGAGGCGCTTTGCCTTGTGAGGTCTCTGGGGCCTGTGTGCGTGCTGGGGATGTTCCAGGGATCATTTGGTGAGCGCTGCAACCCTGCGCTGGGTCCCTGTGCACCTGCATGCGCTGGGGAGGTACCAGGGACTACTTGGCGAGCCACGGGACCTAATGCAAATTAGCTGGGAGCCCGTGTCGGGCTGGGGATGTGCAAGGGACCATTTAAGCCCGCTTTCACCCCACGCTAAGTCGCTGGGGCCTGTGCATGCGCTGGGGATGTGCCAGGGACCTTTTGGCGGTCGCTGGAACCCCATGCGAAGTCGCCTGGGCCCGGGTGCGTCCTGAGGATGTGCAAAGGATCATTTGGCGAGCCGCTGGCAACCCGATGCGGTCCCTCGGCACCGATGCAGCGCTGGGAGGTGCCCGGCACCATTTGGCGAGCCGCTAGGACCCCGTCGTGTCTTTGGGGCCCGTGTCCATGGTGGGATGTGCCAGGGATCATTTGGCGAGCCGCTGGGTCCCCACGCTGAGTCGCTGGCCCCGCGTCGCGCTGGGGAAGTGCCAGGGACAGTTTGGCGAGCCGCTGGGACCCCACACAAAGTCGCTGGGGCCCGTGTGCGTGCTGGGGAGGTGCCAGGTACAATTTGGCAAGCCACCGGACCCGCGTGGGGTTGCTGGGCCCCATCTTGCAGGGAGGTGCCAGGACCATTTGGCAAGCCGCTTTGACCTCACGCCAAAGTCGCTATGGCCCGTGCGCGCTGGGGTCTGTGCGTGTGCTGGGGATGTGCCAGGACCATTTGCATTTAATAGTGGTCTTACCTGAGTTGTTGCCCTTGTTTTGATGTGGTCTCCTTCTGTTTTTTGTTTTCCCCTTCCTTTCTAGTTTAAATGCTTCTGGACAGCCTGAAGGATCCTTTGTCCGAGTAGATTGGTTCCTTTCTGTTTAAGTGCAGTCCGTCCCACCTGTATAGATAGTCCTTGTTGTAGAAAAGATGTGTCAGGGACCATTTGTGAGCCACTGGGACCCAGCACTAAGTTGTTGGGGCCCGTGCTTGCGCTGAGGATGTGCCAGGGAGCACTTGGCGAGCCTCTGGGACCCTGCGCAAGGTCGTTGGGGCTCGTACGATCACTGGGGAGGTGTCAGGGACCATTTGGCGGGCCGCTGGAACCCCACGTGATGTCGCTGGGGCCTGCACGCCGCAGGGGAGGTGCCAGGGACCATTTGGTGAGCCTCTGGGACCCTGCACGAGGTCGTTGGGGCTCAGGCGCATGCTGGGAGGTGTCAGGGACCATTTGGTAAGCTGTTGGGACCACAGCGCGGATGCCGCTGGGGCCGATGTGCTTGCTGGGGATGTGCCAGGGATCATTTGGCGAGCCTCTGGGACCCTGCGTGGTGTCGCTGGGCCCGTGCTTGCGCTGGGGAAGTGCCAGGGACAGTTTGGCGGAAACCTCTGGAACCGCAGATATCTTGTCGCTGGGGCCCGTGTGCATGCTGGGGGAGGAGCCAGGTACCATTTGGCGAGCCAGTCGGGACCCAGACCGTGGTCGCTGGGCCCTTTTGCGCGGCGCTGGGGATGTGCCAGAGACAGTTTGACGAGCAGCTGAAAGCCACCCAATGTCGCTGGGGCCCGTGTGCGTGAAGGGGAGGAGCCAAGGACCATTTGAAAGCCACTCGGACCCAGGCCTGAGGGGGTCGCTGGGCCCCATCTCGCCACTGCTGGATAGGTGCCAGGGACCATTTGGTAAGCCGCTGACCCCGCGTGATGTCGCTGGGGCCCGTGTGCTGCTGGGGATGCCAGGGATCATTTGGCGAGCCTCTGGGACCCCTGGCGGTGTCGCTGGGCCTGTCGTGCGCCTGCGGAAGTGCCAGGGATAGTTTGGCGAGCCGCTGGAACCGCACCGAAGTCGCTGGGGCCTGTGTGCGTGCTGGGGGATGTTCCAGGGACCATTTGGCGAGCCGCTGGGACTTGCGCTATGTCGCTGGGGTCCGTGTGGATGCTGAAGGGATGCCAGGGATCATTTGGTTAGCCTCTGGGTCCCTGGCGCGCGGTCGCTGGGGCTTGTCGCGATCACTGGGGAGGTGTCAGGACCCCGTTTGGCAGGCCGCTGGAACCACCAGCAGTCGCTGGGGCCCGTCTTGTCGCTGGGGTTGTGTCAGGGACCATTCCGAGCAGTTGGGACCCAGCGATGTCTCTAGGGGCCCATGCTTGCACTGGGAAGGACCAGGAACATTTGGCGAGCCTCTGGGACCCTCTTGGCAGTCGTTGGGGCTTTTGTGCGATCGCTGGGAGGTGTCAGGGACTGTTTGGCGGGCGCTGGAACCCCAGGCGAAGTTGCTGGGGCCCCGATGCGTGCTGGGTATGTGCCAGGGACCATTTGGTGAGCCTCTGGGACCCAGTGGCGGGGGCCGCAGGGCCCCATGTGGCGCTGAGGAAGTGCAGAAGGGACAGTTTGGCGAGCAGTTGGTACCGCAGCGATGCGCTGGGGATTAATGTGCTTGCTGGGGATATTCGGGGACAATTTGGCGAGTCTCTGAGACCCCTGCAGCGAGTCGCTGGGGCTTGTCGATCGCTGGGGAGGTGTCAGGGGACCGTTTGGCGGGCCGCTGGAACCCCAGCGAAGTCGCTGGGACCCGTCTTGGGCGCTGGGTAGGTGTCAGGGACCATTTGCGAGCTGTTGGGACCGTCTTGCGATGCTGCTGGGGCCAATATGCGTGCTGGGGTTGTTCAGGGACCATTTGGCGAGGTCTCTGGGACCCAGCATAAAAAGTCGCTGGGACTCGTCTCGCGTCGCTGGGGAGGTGCCAGGGACAGTTTGGCCCGAAGTCGCTGGAACCGCTGCAGTTGCTGGGCCCCATGCTCGCTGGGGGTGACAGGGACCATTTAGCAAGCAGCTTTGACCTGGCGCATAAAGTCTCTGGGGCCCGATGTGCGTGCTGGGGATGTGCCAGGGGTATTTGGCGGGCTGCTGGCACTCCGCGCTGGGTTACTTCTGGGCCCGTCTCGCGGCGTGGTGTGGTGCCGGGGACAGTTTGGTGAGCGCTGGAACCCCACAAAAAGTCTTTCGGGCCAGTGTGCGTGCTGGGGAGGAGCAAGGGACTGTTTGGCGAGCCACTTGGACCCAGAGCGATGTCGCTGGGCCCATGGAGTGCGCTGAGGATGTGCCAGGGACCATTTGGCAAGCCGCTGGCACCTCAAGCAGTCGCTAGGCTCCATTGGCTCACAGGGGAGGTGCGGGGATGCTGCGAGCCGCTGGGACCCCACGGCGAGGTGCGCTGGGCCCGATGTACTGGCTGGGGGAGTTGCCAGGGATCATTTGGCGAGCCGCTGCAACCCAGTGTGAAGTCCCTTGGACCCCTCGCAGCACTGGGGAGGGGCAGGGGAACATTTGGGAAGCTGCGGGGACTCCAAATTCGCTGGGGCCCATGCTGGCTGGCTGAGGATGTGCCAGTTACAATCTGGCCAGCAATCGGACCCAGCGGGGGTCGCTGGGGCCGATGCAGCGCTGGGGTTGTGTCAGGGACCATTTCCGAGCAGTTGGGACCCCTTGATGTCTCTGGGGCCCAGTGCTTGCGCTGGGGAAGGACCAGGGACCATTTGGCGAGCCCTCTGGGACCCTGCGCGAGGTCGCTATGCCCGTCACGATCGCTGGGGAGGTGTCAGGGACTGTTTGGCCGGGCCACTGGAACCCCAGGCGAGTTGCTGGGGCCCGTCATGCTGGGTATGTGCCAGGTACCATTTGGTGAGCCTCTCTGGGACCCGGGCCGCAGGGCCCCCATGTGCTTGCTGGGGATGTTCTGGGGACCATTTGGCGAGACTCTGGGACCCTGCGGCGTGGTCGCTGGGGCTCGTGCGATTCGCTGGGAGGTGCCAGGGACAGTTTGCGAGCCGCTGGAACCGCCACCGCAGTTGCTGGGCCCCATCGCCCGCTGGGTAGGTGTCCAGGATCATTTGCGAGCAGTTGGGACATGTAGCGATACCGCTGGGGGCCGATGTGTGTGCTGGGGATGTTCCAGGGACCATTTGGCGAAGCCTCTGGGACCCCCGCGCGAAGTTCGCTGGGGTTTGCGTCACGATACTGGGAGGTGTCAGGGACAGTTTGTGGCCACTGGAACAAGACCGTCGCTAGGGGCCCGTGGCGCGATGCTGGGAGGTGCAGGGACCATTTTGCGAAAGCCGTCGGTCCCCACGCCGAAAATGCTGGGGCCCCGCGTGCTGGGGATGTGCCAGGAGCATTTGGCGATCCTCTGGGACACTGCGCAAGGTTGTTGGGGCTTGTGTGATCGCTGGGGAGGTGTAAGGGACCATTTGTGGACCGCTGGCTCCCCACGCAAAGTAAAGCCCGTAGTGCTGGGAATGTGCCAGGGATCATTTGACGAGCCGCTGGCACCCCCGCTGGTTCCCTGGGCACTGCACGCCGCTGGGGAGGAACCAGGGACCACTTGGCAGAGCCACTGGGACCCCCATGGGTTGCTGGGGCCTGTGTGCAGCTGGGTAGGTGCCGAGATCATTTACGAGCCAAATGGGACCCCCAAGGTGGTTGTTGGGCCCTGTGTGCTGGGTAGGAGCTTAGGGGACCATTTTGGTGTGCACCTGGTACCCTGCAAAGGGAGTCCGCTGGGGCCCGTGGCGTGCTGGGAGGCAGCTTTGTCTCTCTGGGGCCTGTGTGCGTGCTGGGGATGTTCCAGGGATCTCATTTGGTGAGCCGCTGCAACCCTGCGCTGGGTCCCTGTGCACCCAAATGCGCTGGGGAGGTACCAGGGACTGCTTGGCAGGCCACGGGACCCTGTGCAAATTAGCTGGGGCCCGATGTCCGGGCTGGGGATGTACAGGGACCATTTCGCAAGCGCTTTCACCCCCGCGCTAAGTCGCTGGGGCCTGTGCATCACGCTGGGGATGTGCCAGGGACCTTTTTGGCGGGCGCTGGAACCCCATGCGAAGTCGCCTGGGCGGGTGCGTCCTGAGGATGTGCAAGGATCATTTGGCGAGCACGCTGGCAACCGTGCAGTCCTCGGCACCGTACGCAGCGCTGGGGAGGTGCCCGGCACCATTTGGCGAGCCGCTGGGACCCGTCGTGTCTTTGGGGCCCGTGTCCATGGTGGGGATGTGCCAGGGATCATTTGGCGAGCCGCTGGGTCCCCATTGGAGTCGCTGGCCCCCCGTCGCGTGCGCTGGGGAAGTGCCAGGGACAGTTGGCGAGCCGCTGGGACCCCACACAAAGTCGCTGGGGCCCGTGTGCGTGCTGGGGGAGGTGCCAGGTACAATTTGGCAAGCCACCGGACCCAAGGTGGGGTTGCTGGGCCCCATCTTGGCGCAGGGGAGGTGCCAGGGACCATTTGGCAAGCAGCTTTGACCTCACGCAGTCGCTATGGCCCGTGCGTGCGCTTGGGGTCTGTGCGTGTGCTGAGGATGTGCCAGGGACCATTTGCATTTAATAGTGGTCTTACCTGAGTTGTTGCCCTTGTTTTGATGTGGTCTCCCTTCTGTTTTTTTGTTTTCTCCCCCCTTCCTTTCTAGTTTAAATGCTTCTGGACAGCCTGAAGGATCCTTTGTCCGAGTAGATTGGTTCCCCTTTCTGTTTTAGTGCAGTCCGTCCCACCTGTATAGATAGTCTTGTTGTAGAAAAAGATGTGTCAGGGACCATTTGTGAGCCACTGGGACCCAGCACTAAGTTGTTGGGGCCGATGCTTGCGCTTGAGGATGTGCCAGGGGAGCACTTGGCGAGCCTCTGGGACCCCTGCGCAAGGTCGTTGGGGCTCGTGCGATCACTGGGGAGGTGTCAGGGACCATTTGGCGGGCCGCTGGAACCCCACGTGATGTCGCTGGGGCCCGTGCACGCGCAGGGGAGGTGCCAGGGACCATTTGGTGAGCCTCTGGGACCCTGCACGAGGTCGTTGGGGCTCGTCTTGGCGTGCTGGGAGGTGTCAGGGGACCATTTGCAAGCTGTTGGGACCACGCGCGATGCCGCTGGGGCCCGTGTGCTTGCTGGGGATGTGCCAGGGATCATTTGGCGAGCCTCTGGGACCCTGCGTGGTGTCGCTGGGCCCGTGCTTGTGCTGGGGAAGTGCCAGGGACAGTTTGGCGAGCCTCTGGAACCGCGATATCTTGTCGCTGGGGCCTGTGTGCATGCTGGGGAGGAGCCAGGTACCATTTGGCGAGCCAGTGGGACCCAGACCGGTCGCTGGGCCCCTTTGCGCGCTGGGGATGTGCCAGAGACAGTTTGACGAGCCGCTGAAAGCCACTAATGTCGCTGGGGCCCGTGTGCGTGAAGGGGAGGAGCCAAGGACCATTTGGAAAGCCACTCGGACCCAGAGCGGGGTCGCTGGGCCCCATGCGCGCGCTGGATAGGTGCCAGGGACCATTTGCAGCCGCTTTGACCCAGCGTGATGTCGCTGGGGCCCGTGGTGCTTGCTACAAGGGGATGTGCCAGGGATCATTTGGCCGAGGCCTCTGGGACCCTGCCGGTGTCGCTGGGCCCTGTGCGGCGCTGCGGAAGTGCCAGGGATAGTTTACAGTCGCTGGAACCGCACACGAAAGTCGCTGGGGCCTGTGTGCGTGCTGGGGATGTTCCAGGGACCATTTGGCGAGTCGCTGGGACACCGCTATGTCGCTGGGGTCCATGTGGATCACTGGGGATGTGCCAGGGATCATTTGGCTAGCCTCTGGGTCCCTCTGCGCGTCGCTGGGGCTTGTGCGATCACTGGGAGGTGTCAGGGACCGTTTGGCAGGCCGCTGGAACCACCACCGCTGAAGTCGCTGGGGCCCGTCTTGTAGCGCTGGGGTTGTGTCAGGGGACCATTTCCGAGCAGTTGGGACCCGGTAGCGATGTCTCTGGGGCCCATGCTTGCACTGGGAAGGACCAGGGAACATTTGGCGAGCCTCTGGGACCCCCTGCTTGGTCGTTGGGGCTTGTGCGATCGCTGGGGAGGTGTCAGGGACTGTTTATGGGCCGCTGGAACCCCAGCGAGTTGCTGGGGCCCGTCTCCGTGCTGGGTATGTGCCAGGGACCATTTGGTGAGCCTCTGGGACTTGGCGGGGCCATGAGGGCCCCATGTGGCGTTTTGGGGAAGTGCCAGGGACAGTTTGGCGAGCAGTTGGTACCACCTTGCTGCTTGATACCGCTGGGGCAATGTGCTTGCTGGGGATGTTCGGGGACAATTTGGCGAGTCTCTGAGACCCTCTGTGAGGTGGCTGGGGCTTGTCTTGCGATCGCTGGGGAGGTGTATGGGGACCGTTTGGCGGGCATGGAACCCTACAGCGAAGTCGCTGGGGCCCGTCTTGGGCGCTGGGTAGGTGTCAGGGACCATTTGGAGAGCTGTTGGGACGTCGATGCTGCTGGGGCCAATGTGCGTGCTGGGGTTGTTCAGGGACCATTTGGCGGTCTCTGGGACCCAGCGCAAAGTCGCTGGGACTCGTCGATCGCTGGGGAGGTGCCAGGGACAGTTTGGCGAGTCGCTGGAACCGCTGCGAAGTTGCTGGGCCCCATGCTCGCTGGGGAGGTGACAGGGACCATTTAGCAAGCCGCTTTGACCCAGCGCAAAGTCTCTGGGGCCCGTGTGCGTGCTGGGGATGTGCCAGGGAGTATTTGGCGAGCTGCTGGCACTCCGAGCTGGGTTGCTGGGCCCCACGTCTGGCGTGCTGGTGAGGTGCCAGGGACAGTTTGGTGACGCTGGAACCCCACAAAAGTCACTCGGGCCAGTGTGCGTGCTGGGGAGGAGCAAGGGACTGTTTGGCGAGCCACTTGGACCCAGAGCGATAAGCTGGCTGGCCCCATGAAGTCTTGCTGAGGGATGTGCCAGGGACCATTTGGCAAGACGCTGGCACCTCACGCTTAGTCGCTAGGCTCCCATTGCTCACAGGAGGTGCGAGGGATCTTTGGGGCAGCTGGGACCCCACCTTGAGGGTCGCTGGGCCCGTGTGCGGCTGGGGAGTTGCCAGGGATCATTTGGCCGAGCACGCTGCAAGCAGTGTGAAGTCCCTTGGACCCCTGCGGGGCACTGGGGAGCCAGGGAACATTTGGGGAAGCTGCGGGACTCAAGTAGCTGGGGCCCATCTGCGCCACGCTGAGGATGTGCCAGTTACAATCTGGCCAGCCAATGGGACCCAGGGGGGTGGCTGGGGCCGATGCCTTGTCGCTGGGGGTTGTGTCAGGGGACCATTTCCGAGCAGTTGGGACCCGTAGCGATGTCTCTGGGGCCCAGTGCTGGCGCTGGGGAAGGAACCAGGGACCATTTGGCGAGCCTCTGGGACCCTGCGGCGAGGTGGCATGCGGACCCCCTGCCAGCGAGGTCGCTGCTGACCCGTCGCGATCGCTAGGGAGGGTGTCAGGGACTGTTTGGCGGGCCACTGGAACCCCAAGGCGAGTTGCTGGGGCCCGTGCGCATGCTGGGTATGTGCCAGGTACCATTTGGTGAGCCTCTGGGACCCCCGGGGGCCGCGGGGCCCCATGTGCCTTGCTGGGGATGTTCTGGACCATTTGGCGAGACTCTGGGACCCCTGCGGCGTGAAATTCGCTGGGGCTCGTCGCGATCGCTGGGGAGGTGCCAGGGACAGTTTGGCGAGCAGCTGGAACCGCCTGCAGTTGCTGGGCCCCATCGCCCGCTGGGCCAGGTGTCAGGGATCATTTGCGAGCAGTTGGGACGTAGCAGCGATACACTGGGGCCAGTGTGTGTGCTTGGGATGTTCCAGGGACCATTTGGCGAGCCTCTGAGACCCCGCATAAAGTCGCTGGGTCCGGTAATTCCGTGCTGGGGATGTGCCAGGGACCATTTGGCAAGCCTCTGGGACCCTGTCTTGGTCGCTGGGGCTCGATGCGATCGCTGGGAGGGTGTCAGGGACCGTTTGGCGGGCGCTGGAACCACATCGCGAAAGTCACTGGGGCCCGTGCGCATGCTGGGTAGGTGTCAGGGACCATTGCGAGCAGTTGGGACCATGGCCTTGATACCGCTGGGGCCGATGTGTGTGCTGGGGATGTTCCAGGGACCATTTGGCGAGCCCTCTGGGACCCCTCTTGCGAGGACGTTGGTGCTTTCGTCGCGTTTGCTGGGAGGTGTCAGGGACCCGTTTGGCAGGCCGCTGGAACCCCACGCAAAGTTGCTGGGACCGCTTGGCGTGCTGGGGTGGTGCCAGGGGACCAGTTCGGCGACCGATCTTGCCCCCGACGGTGTCTTTGGGGCCGATGTGCTGGGGGATGTTCCAGGGGATTATTTGGTGAGCTGCTGGCACCCGCGCTGGGTCGCTGGTCCCTGTCGGCGTGCTGGTGAAGTGCCAGGGACAATTTGCAGACGCTGGAACCCCATACAAAGTCACTGGGGCCTGTGTGCGTGCTGGGTAGGAGCATGGGACTGTTTGGCGAGCCACTTGGACCCAGGCGGGGTCGCTGGGCCCCATGAGCTGCTGGGATGCCAGGGACCATTTGCAAGCAGTTGGGACACCGTCGCGATAATAAGCTGGAAGACGATGTGTATGCTGGGGATGTGCCATGGATCATTTGGCGAGCCTGTGGGACCCTGAGGTCGCTGGGGCTCGTCACGATCGCTAGGGGAGGTGTCATGGACCGTTTGGCGGACCACTGGAACCCCACGAAGTCGCTGGGGCCCGATGCACACGCTGGGGAGGTGCCAGGGTCCATTTGGCAAGCGCTGACCCCTTGCGAGAAGTCGCTGGGGCCCCTTGCGTGCACTGGGGATTTGCTAGGGACCGTTTGCGAGCAGTTGGGACCACACGCGATGTTGCTGGGGCCCAGTGCTTGCGCTGGGGAGGGACTAGGGACCATTTGGCGAGCCTCTGGGACATTGCCTTGAGGTCGTTGGGGCTCGTCACGATCCCTGGGGGATGTGTGAGGGGACCGTTTGGCGTGCCCTGAACCCCACCACGAAGTCACTGGGGCCGATGTGCGTGCTGTGGAGGAGCAGGACCATTTGGCGAGCCACTCGGACCCAGAGAGGGGTCGCTGGGCCCCATGCGCGCTCCGAGGAGGTTCCAGGGAACATTTGGCGAGCAGCTGGGACTCCGCGTGGGGTCGCTGGGCCCTAATGTGCGTGCTGGGGATGTGCTAGGACCACCTTCAAGAAGCTGTGATGAGATTCTGGGATCAATAAGCTGCTAACAATAAACGAGCAAGATGGGCTGAATTTCCTCCTCTCGTTTGTAAACTTTCTTATGTTCTTATGTTGTTATTTGGCGGGCCTCTGGGACGCTCGCGAGGTCGCATGGGGCTCGTGACGATTGCTGGGGAGGTGTCAGGGGACCATTTGGCATGTCGCTTTGACCCAGCTGCGAAGTCGCTAAATCTACGTGGAGTGCGCTTGGGATGCCAGGGACCATTCTTGAACAGTTGGGAACCCACGCCGATGTCTGGGGCCCCAGTGCTAGCTTGGGAGGGACCAGGGACCATTTTGCGGTCGGGCTGAACCCCACTCGGTCGCTGGGGCCCGTACGCGTGATGGGGTGGTGCCAGGGACCATTGTGAACCGCTCTTGCCTTGTGGTGTCTCTGCGGCCGATGTCTGCGTGCTGGGGAGGTGCCAGGATCATTTGGCGGAGCTGGCACCCGCTGCTGGGTCGCTTGGGACCCTTAATGCGCTGGGGTTGTCAGGGACCATTTCCGAAAGCAGTTTGGGACCCGCGCGATGTCTCTGGGGCCAGTGCTTGCGCTGAGGGGAGGACCAGGGACCATTTACAGCTCTGGGAACCCGCACGAGGTCCTTGGGGCTCATGCGATCGCTGGGAGGTATCAGAGACTGTTTGGCGGGTCGCTGGAACCCCACGATTTGTGGGCCCGTGGCTTGTGCTGGGGATGTGCCAGGGACCATTGGTGAGCAGTTGGGACCGCGTGATGCCGCTGGGGCCAATGTGCGTGCTGGGAATGTTCCAGGGACCATCTGGCGAGTCTCTGGGACCCCACGAGGTCGCTGGGACTCAGGCGAATCGCTGGGGAGGTGCCAGGGACCGTTTGGCGGTCGCTGGAACCGCACACGCAATGCTGGGCCCTTGCGGCGTGCTGGGAGGTGACAGGGACCATTTATGCCGGCTTTGACCCAGCGCCAAAAGTCGCTGTCCCGTAGCGTGCTGGTATGTTCCAGGGAGCATTTGGCGAGCCTCTACCCCGGGCGCGGGGTCTTAGGGCCCCATGTGCTATGGGGGAAGTGCCAGGCAGTTTAAGCAGCTGGAACCTGAGACCCCACGCAGTCGCTGGGGCTCGTCTGTAGCTGGGGAGGCCAAGGGACCACTTGGCGAGCTGTGTGACCCAGCTGGGTCGCTGGGGCCCGTGTCGGGCTGGTATGTGCCAGGGATTATTTGGCGAGCAGCTGGGACCCCGCAAGGGAATCGTTTGTATGTGCACTCTGGAAAAGTGCCAGGGACAGTTTGAGCGACATGGAAGACCCAAGTCGCTGCAGGGGCCTGTGTCGTGCTGGGGAGGTGCTAGGGAGCATTTGGCAAGCCTCTGGGACCTTATCGCTAGGTCAGCTGGGATCATCACGATCTCGCTGGGAGATGTCAGGGGACCATTTGGCGGGCCGCTGGAACCCCAGCGCAGTTGCTGGGTCATCTTGGCGTGCTGTGGATGCCAAGGGACCATTTGGAGGCCTCTGGGACCCCTCAGCGGGGTCGTTAGGCGTTGTCACGATCGCTGGGGAGGTGTCAGGGACGTTTGCAGTGGGCCACTGGAACCCCGCCTTTGAAGTAGCTTGGGCCTGTCTGCGTGCTGGGGGATGTGCCAGGACCATTTCTTGAACGCATTTGCCCGGCGGTGTATCTGGGCCCATGTGTGCTGGGAATGTGCCAGAGATCATTTAGCGAGCACTTGGCACCCGTGCTGGGTCACACTGAGCCCTATCGTGCACCTTGGAGGTGCCGGGACCATTGGCAAGCAGCTGGCACCACTCGGCGGGTCAGCTGGGCCCGTGCGCACCCTGCGGATGTGCCAGTGACATTGCGAGCTGTTGGGACACATGCGATGTGTAAGCTGGGGCCGTGTGCGTGCAGGGGATGTGCCAGGACCATTTGCGAGGGCGTTGAGACCCCGGCGTGGTGTCGCTGGGGCCCAGTGCTGCTGGGGAGGGACCAGGGACCATTTGGCGAGCCTCTGGGACCCTCTTGCCAAGGTCGTTGGGGTTTGTGTGATCGCTGGGGAGGGTGCCAGGGACCGTCTGAGGCGGGCCGCTGAATTGCAGCAGTTGCTTGGGCCTGTGCATGCTGGGGGATGTGCCAGGGACCATTTGCGAGCACGTTGGGACCCCAGCGTGGTGTCGCTGGGGCCCAGTGCTGCGCTGGGGAGGACCAGGGACCATTTGGCGAGCCTCTGGGACCCTGCAGCCCGAGGTCGCTGGGGCTCGTGCGATCGCTGGGGAGGTGTCGGTGACCGTTTGGTGGGATGCTGGAACCGCAGAATTCGCTGGGCCCGTGCGTGTGCTGGGGGTGCCAGGGGACATTTGGTGAGCCGTTCTGACCCCGCGGCGGTGTCGCTGGGCCCCATGTGCTTTCGCTGGCGATGTGCCGGGACAGTTTGGCGAGCCGCTGGAACTCCACCGTGGCTGGGCCCCGTAATGCGGCGGCTGGGGAGGTGTCGGGGACCATTTGCTAACAGTTGGGTTGTGGGCGATAATCGTTGAAATTCGTTAATGCGTGCTGGTGATGTTCAGGAATCATTTGGCAAACCTCTAGGACCCTGAGAGAGGTCGCTGGGGCTCGTATGATCACTCGGAAGTGCTAGGGACGTTTGGCGGGCCACTGGAACCCCATTACGAAGTCGCTGGGTCCCGTGCGTGTTGGGATGCCAGGGACCATTTGCGAGCAGTTGGTAGCCTGAGCGGTTGTTGGGTCGATGTGTGTGCTGGGGATGTTCCAGGACCATTTGGCGACATCAGGGACCCTCTTGGCAAGTCGCTGGGGCCCGCGGCGCGTCAGCTGGGGATGTGCCAGGGAGCATTTGCGGGCTGTTGGGACCACACGCGATGTCCTGGGGCCCTGTGCGTGCTGTTGAGGTGCCAGGGACCATCTGGCGGGACGCCGGACCCGCCAGGGGGTCGCTGGCCCCATGCTGGCGGGAAGGTGCTAGGACCATTTCGCGAGCTGCTTTTGACCCCGCGAAGTGGCTGGTGCCCGATGCGGTGCTGGGGATGCCAGGGACTATTTGGCGAGCCTCTGGGACACTCGTGAGTTCTCTGGGATCCGTGGTGCATGCTGGGGAGGTGTCAGGGACCATTTGGCGAGCCGCTGGGACCCCGTGCTGGATCGCTTGACTCTCGCGATTGCTGGGAGGTGTCAGGGACCGTTTGGTGTAAGCTTTGACCCAGCCTTGGTCGCTGGGGCCGATGCATCTGCGCTGGGGATGTGCCAGGGACCATTTGCGAGCGTTGGGACCCCATAGCGATGTCGCTGGGGGCCCAGTTCTTCGCCCGAGGGAGGGACCAGGGACCATTTGGCTGCCTCTGGGACCCTGCGACGAATCGCGTTGGGGCTAAATGCGATCGCTGGGGAGGTGTCAGAGACCGTTTGGCGGGCCTCCTGGAACCCCAGCGGTCGCTGATGCCCGATCGCGCATGCTTTGGGGGTGCCAGGGACCATTTGGCGAGCCTCTGGGACCCTGCGTGAAAAGTCAGCTGGGCCCGTGCGCCGCTGCGGATGTGCCAGGGACCATTCTTGACTGTTGGGGACACCGCACCCGATGTCGCTGGGGCCTGTGTGCGTGCTGGGGATGCCAGGGACCATTTGCGAGACGCTTGAGACCCCGGCGTGGTGTCGCTGGGGCCCAGTGCTTGGCGCTTGGGAGGGACCAGGACCATTTGGCGAGCCTCTGGGACCCTCTTAAGGTCGTTGGGGGTTTGTGTGATCGCTGGGAGGTGCCAGGGACGCCTGGCGGGCCGCTGGAACCCCACGAAGTTGCTTGGGCCCGCAAGCATGCTGGGGATGTGCCAGGGACCATTTGCGAGACGTTGGGACCCCCGTGGTGTCGTGGGGGCCCAGTGCTTGCGCTGGGGGAGGGACCAGGGACCATTTGGCGAGCCTCTGGGACCCCGCGCAAGGTCGTTGGGGTTTGTGTGATCGCTGGGAGGTGCCAGGGACCGTCTGGCGTGGCCGCTGGAACCCCACGCTGGTTGCTTGGGCCCGTCGCATGCTGGGGATGTGCCAGGAGGACCATTTCTTGAGACGTTGGGACCCCCCCGCGGTGTCGCTGGGGCCCAGTGCTTGCGCTGGGAGGGACCAGGGACCATTTGGTAGCCTCTGGGACCCCGCGCGAGCTCAGACTCGTGCGATCGCTGGGGAGGTGTCAGTGACCGTTTGGTGGGATGTTGAACCCCACGCGGAATTACGGCCCCGTCGTGTGCTGGGGAGGTGCCAGGGGACATTTGGTGACGTTCTGACCCCAGCAGCGGTGTGGCTGGGCCCCCATGTGCTGGCTGGCGATGTGCCGGGGACGGTTTGGCGAGCGCTGAACTCCACACGAAGTCGCTGGGCCCCATGTGCGCGCTGGGAGGTGTCAGGGACCATTGCTAGCAGTTGGGTTGCTCATGCGGCTGATGTTGGGGGGTCCGTGCTGGTGATGTTCCAGAATCATTTGGCAAGCCTCTGGGACCCTGTGAGAGGTCGCTGGGGCTGGAATCGCGATCACTCGGGAAGTGCCAGGGACCGTTTGGCGGGCCACTGGAACCCCAATGCCGGTCGCTGGGTCCGATGTGCGTGCTGGGATGTGCCAGGGACCATTTGCGAGCAGTTGGTAGCCTGAGCGTTGCTGGGTCGATGTGTGTGCTGGGGATGTTCAGGGACCATTTGGCGAGCATCAGGACCCTCATGCCGGTGTCGCTGGGCCCCATGCGGCGCTTGGGAGGTTCCAGGGACCATTTGGCAACCCGCTTTGAGTCGCTGGGGCCCGTCTTGGAGATATTATGGGGAGCATTTGCGGGCTGTTGGGACCATCAGCGATGTCGCTGGGGCCGATGTGCGTGCTGTTGGTGCCAGGGACCATCTGGCGAGACTCGGACCCGTAGGGGTCGCTTGGCCCCATGCGCTGCTGAAGGGTGCCAGGGACCATTTCGCGACTGCTTTGACCCCCGCTGTCGCTGGTGCCCGTGGGTGCTGGGATGTGCCAGGGACTATTTTGGCGAGCCTCTGGGACACTCGTGAGTTCTCTGGGATCGTGTGCATGCTGGGAGGTGTCAGGGACCATTTGGAAAGCCGCTGGGACCCGTGCTTGATCGCTTGGACTCTGCGATTGCTGGGGAGGTGTCAGGGACCGTTTGGTAAGCCGCTGACCCAGCGCCAAGTCGCTGGGGCCTGCCTGCGCTTGGGATGTGCCAGGGACCATTTGCGACCGTTGGGACCCTACCGATGTCGCTGGGGGCCCAGTGCTTGCAGGCTGGGAGGACCAGGGACCATTTGGCTAGCCTCTGGGACCCTGCACGAGGTCGTTGGGGCTCTGTGACGATCGCTGGGAGGTGTCAGAGACCGTTTACGGGCCTCTGGAACCCCACGAGTCGTTGGGATGCCTGTGCGCATGCTTTGGAGGTGCCAGGGGACCATTTGGCAGCCTCTGGGACCCTGCGCAGGTCTCTGGGACCAGCAGCGATTGCTGAGGAGGTGTCAGGGACCATTTACAGCCACTGGGACCTCGTGAAAAGTCGCTGGGGTCTGTGCACTTGCTGTGGATGTGCCAGGGACCATTTGGCGAGCCACTGTGACCCAGCTGGGTCGCTGGGGCCCGTGGCTGGGCTGGCCAGGTGCCAGGGGATTATTTGGCGAGCCGCTGGGACCCCTGCAGGGGCCGTTTTATGTGCACTCTGGAAAAGTGCCAGGGACAGTTTACGAAAGCCGCTGAACCCCACCAAGTCGCTGGGCCTGTGTGTGCGTGCTGGGGAGGTGCTGGGAGCATTTGGCAAGCCCTCTGGGACCTTATGCTAGGGTCGCTGGGGATCGGCGATCGCTGGGGAGGTGTCAGGGACATTTCGCTGGCCGCTGGAACCCCATGCGGTTAAGGTCCCGTCTGCGGCGTGCTGTGGATGTGCCAGGGACCATTTTGAGAGCCTCTGGGACCCAAAAGGAGGTCGTTCGCCCAGCGATCGCTGGGGAGGTGTCAGGGACGTTTGGTGGGTCAGCTGGAACCCCACGCCGGCGCAGCTTGGGCCTGTCGCGTGCAGGGATGTGCCAGGGACCATTTTGGGGAGCTGTTGGGACCCGGTGGGATCACTGGGCCCATGAGCGCCAGCGCAAGGGACAGTTTGGCGAGTCGCTGGAAAACCCACGAAGTCTCTCTTAGGCCCGCACGTGCTGGGGGTGCCAGGGATCATTTGGCGAGCCGCTTTCCGGACACTGGGCGGGGTTTCTGGGGCCCATGCGTGCGTTAGAGGTGTGGGGACCATTTGGCGAGCCGCTTTGACACTCGTGAGGTAGCTGGGGCTCGGCGATCGCTGGGGATGTCAGGGACAGTTTGGCAAGCCGCTGGAAACCCACGCAAAGTCTCTAGGGCCCGTGTGCGTGCTGGGGGAGGTGCCAGGGATGTTTGGGAAGCTGCCGGTACCCTGCGCATATTCACTGGGGCCGATGCGCGCGCTGGGATGTGAGGTTACAATCTGGCCAACAAATCGGACCCCGGCGTGGTCGCTGCGGCCCGTTCACGCCGAGGTGCCAGGGACCATGGCAAGCCGCTTTGACCCCGCTGCGGTCGCGCTGGGGCCCGCGGGCGGTCGCTAGCCCGGTGGCGGCGCTGGGCCGTGCAAGGGACCATTTGCGAGCTGTTGGCACACCGCCGCTGGGTCCCTGGGCACCCTGCACGTGCTGGAGAGGATGCCTGACCATTTGGCGAGCCTCTGGGACCCCGCGGAGTCGTTATGGGTCGTGCGATCACTGGGGAGGTTAGGACCATTTCGCGGTCCGTTGGAAACCCACGCGAAGTCGTTGGGCCCGTGCGTGCGCTGGGAGTGTGCGCAGACCACGGCGAGCCGCTGACACTGCGCCGAGGTCGCTGGGCTCTGCAATCGCAAAGTCGCCGGACCCAGTGCGGGCCTTGGGGCCCATGTGCGCCTGGGGAGGTGCCAGGATCATTTGGCTGAGGCTGTTGTTACCTGCTGGGTCGCTGATCCCAGTGTGCTGGGGAGGGGCCAGGACCACGGCCAGTCACAGTTACCCCGCTGGTGTCAGCTTGGGCACCGTGCACCGCTGGGAGGTGGTGAATTATTTGGCGATCCGCTGGGACCCCGGGCGGTCACAGCCCTGGGCGCACGCTAGAGGCCAGACCATT
>CM072681.1:27231866-27293866 GCA_036884735.1 Huso huso
GATGTGCCAGGGACCATTTGGAGCCTCTGGGACCCGCGCGAGGTCGTTCGCTTGTGCGATCGCTGGGGAGGTGTCAGGGACGTTTGGTGGGCCGCTGGAACCCCACGCGAAGTAGCTTGGGCCTGTGCGCGTGCTGGGGATGTGCCAGGGACCATTTCTTGAACCGCATTTGCCCCGAGCGGTGTATCTGGGGCCCATGTGCGTGCTGGGAATGTGCCAGAGATCATTTGGCGAGCCGCTGGCACCCCGTGCTGGGTCACTGAGCCCTATGCGTGCACCTTGGAGGTGCCAGGGACCATTTGGCAAGCCGCTGGCACCACTCGCGGGGTCGCTGGGCCCCGTGCGCACGCTGCGGATGTGCCAGGGACCATTTGCGAGCTGTTGGGACACCGCACGATGTCGCTGGGGCCCGTGTGCGTGCTGGGGATGTGCCACGGACCATTTGCGAGACGTTGAGACCCCCGCGTGGTGTCGCTGGGGCCCAGTGCTTGCGCTGGGGAGGGACCAGGGACCATTTGGCGAGCCTCTGGGACCCTGCGCAAGGTCGTTGGGGTTTGTGTGATCGCTGGGGAGGTGCCAGGGACCGTCTGGCGGGCGCTGGAACCCCACGCCGGTTGCTTGGGCCTGTGCGCATGCTGGGGATGTGCCAGGGACCATTTGCGAGACGTTGGGACCCCCGCGTGGTGTCGCTGGGGCCCAGTGCTTGCGCTGGGAGGGACCAGGGACCATTTGGCGACCTCTGGGACCCCTCGCAAGGTCGTTGGGGTTTGTGTGATCGCTGGGAGGTGCCAGGGACCGTCTGGCGGGCCGCTGGAACCTGCAGAAGAAGTTGGGCCCGTGCGCATGCTGGGGATGTGCCAGGGACCATTGCGAGACGTTGGGACCCCGCGTGGTGTCGCTGGGGCCCAGTGCTGGCTGGGAGGACCAGGGACCATTTGGCGAGCCTCTGGGACCCTGCGCGAGGTCGCTGGGGCTCGTGCGATCGCTGGGGAGGTGTCAGTGACCGTTTGGTGGGATGCTGGAACCCCACGCGAATTCGCTGGGCCCCGTGCGTGTGCTGGGGAGGTGCCAGGGGACATTTGGTGAGCCGTTCTGACCCCGCGCGGTGTCGCTGGGCCCCATGTGCTCGCTGGCGATGTGCCAGGGACAGTTTGGCGAGCCGCTGGAACTCCACACGAAGTCGCTGGGCCCCATGTGCGCGCTGGGGAGGTGTCAGGGACCATTTGCTAGCAGTTGGGTTCGCGCGCGATGTCGTTGGGGTCCGTGTGCGTGCTGGTGATGTTCCAGGAATCATTTGGCAAGCCTCTAGGACCCTGTGAGAGGTCGCTGGGGCTCGTGCGATCACTCGGAAGTGCCAGGGACCGTTTGGCGGGCCACTGGAACCCCACGCGAAGTCGCTGGGTCCCGTGTGCGTGCTGGGGATGTGCCAGGGACCATTTGCGAGCAGTTGGTAGCCTGAGCGAAGTTGCTGGGTCCCGTGCGCGTGCTGTGGATGTGCCAGGGACCATTTGGAGAGCCTCTGGGACCCTGCGAGGTCGTTAAACTTGTGCGATCGCTGGGGAGGTGTCAGGGACGTTTGGTGGGCCGCTGGAACCCCACGTAACGGGCCTGGCTGGCGTGCTGGGGATGTGCCAGGGACCATTTGGGGAGCTGCTGGGACCCGGCGTGGGATCGCTGGGCCCCATGCGAGCGCTGGGGAAGTGCAAGGGACAGTTTGGCGAGCCGCTGGAAACCCACGCAAAGTCTCTAGGGCCCGTGCACGTGCTGGGGAGGTGCCAGGGATCATTTGGCGAGCCGCTCGGACACTGCGCGGGGTTTCTGGGGCCCATGCGTGCGTTGGGGAGGTGTCAGGGACCATTTGGCGAGCCGCTTTGACACTGCGTGAGGTAGCTGGGGCTCTTGCGATCGCTGGGGAGATGTCAGGGACAGTTTGGCAAGCCGCTGGAAACCCACGCAAAGTCTCTAGGGCCCGTGTGCGTGCTGGGGAGGTGCCAGGGATCATTTGGGAAGCTGCCGGTACCCTGCGCATATTCACTGGGGCCCGTGCGCGCGCTGGGGATGTGCGAGTTACAATCTGGCCAACAAATCGGACCCCGCGCGTGGTCGCTGCGGCCCGTTCACGTGCTGGGGAGGTGCCAGGGACCATTTGGCAAGCCGCTTTGACCCCGCGCGAAGTCGCTGGGGCCCGTGCGTGCGCTGGGGATGTGCAAGGGACCATTTGCGAGCTGTTGGCACACCGCGCTGGGTCCCTGGGCACCCTGCACGTGCTGAGGATGTGCCAGCGACCATTTGGCGAGCCTCTGGGACCCTGCGTGAGGTCGTTATGGGTCGTGCGATCACTGGGGAGGTGTCAGGGACCATTTCGCGGTCCGCTGGAAACCCACGAGCAGTCGCTGGGGCCCGATGCGTGCGCTGGGAGGTGCTAGGGACCATTTGGCGAGCCGCTTGGACACTGCGCGAGGTCGCTTGGGCTCTGCAATCGCTGGGGAGGTGTCAGGGACCGTTTGGCAAGCCGCTTTGACCCAGCGCGAAGTCGCTGGGGCCCGTGCATGCGCTGGGGAAGTGCCAGGGACCATTTGGCAAGCCGCTGGGACCCCGCGCAAAGTCGCTCGGACCCAGTGCGGGGTCTTTGGGGCCCATGTGCGCTCTGGGGAGGTGCCAGGGATCATTTGGCGAGCTGCTGTTACCCCGTGCTGGGTCGCTGATCCCAGTGTGCGCGCTGGGGAGGGGCCAGGGACCATTTGGCCAGCCGCTGTTACCCCGCGCGGTGTCGCTGGGCACCGTGCACGCGCTGGGGAGGTGGCAGGAATTATTTGGCGATCCGCTGGGACCCCGGGCGAAGTCGCTGTGCCCCGTGCGCACGCTTGGGAGGGGCCATAGACCATTTGGGAAGCCACTGGGACCCGGCGCGAATTTGCTGGGCCCGTGCACTCGCTGGGGATGTGCCAGTGAACATTTGCGAGCTGCTTGGACACCGCGCGTGGTTGCTAGGCCCTGTCCGTGTGCTGGGTAGGAGCCAGGGACCATTTGGCAAGCCGCTGGGACCCCGCGCGTTGGGGATGTGTCAGGAACCATTTGGGAGCTGCTGGGACCCCGCTTGAAGTCGCTGTGGCCCGTGTGCGCGCTTAGGAAGTGCCAGGGACAGTTTGGCGAGCCACTCGGACCCCGAGCGGGGTAGCTGGGCCCTATGCGAGCACTGGGGAGGTTCCAAGGACCATTTGGCAAGCCGCTGGGACTCCGCACGGGGTCGCTGGGCCCCGTGCGCACGCTGGGCCCCGTGCGCATGCTGGGGAGGTGCCATGGACCATTTGGCAAGCCGCTTTCAGGTTCGATGTCACTGTGGCCCGTGCGATCGCTGGGGAGGTGCCAAGGACCATTTGGCGAGCCACTCCGGACCCGTGCGGGTCTCTGGGGCCGATGTGTGTGCAAGGGAGGTGCCAGGGACCATTTTGGGAAACGCTGGGGCGCCGTGCGGGGAAGTCGCTGGGGCCGTCCACTCGCTGGGGATGTGTCAGGGACGATTTGCCGAGTCGGCTGGGACCCTGTCTTGGTCGCTGGGCCCCGTCGTATGCTGGGGAGGTGCCAAGGACCATTTGGCGAGCCACTCGGACCCCATGCGGGTCGCTGGGCCCGATCGCATGCTGGGGAGGTGCCAGGGACCATTTGGCAAGCCGCTTTTACCCCTTGAAGTCGCTGTGGCCCGTCGATCGCTGGGGAGGTGTCGGGGATCGTTTGGCGAGCCGCATGGATCCATGCGGGGTCTCTGGGGCCGATGTGTGTGCTAGGGAGGTGCCAGGGACCATTTGGGGAAGCTGCTGGGACCCGCAGCGCAAAGTCGCTGGGGCCCGTCTGCGCGTTGGGGATGTGTCAGGAACCATTTGGAGAGCAGGTCCCAGTGTGCGCGCTGGGGAGGGGCCAGGGACCATTTGGCGAGCCGCTGGGACCCCGCGCGGTGTCGCTGGGCCCCATGCACGCACTGGGAAGGTGCCACCTCAACAGCACGCACACAGGTCCCAGCGACTTCATGTGGTTTCCCAGCGGCTCACCAAATGGTCCCTGGCCCATCTCCAGTGCGCGCACTGGGACCAGCAACTCGCCAAATGATCCCTGGCACCTACCCAGCGCGTGCACGGGGCCCAGAAACCCCGCGCGGGGACCGAGAGGCTGGCAAAATGGTCCCTCGCACCTCCCAGCGCGCACGGGCCCCAGCAACATCGCGCGGGGTCCCAACTGCTCGCAAATGGTCCATGGCACATCCCCAGCGCCCGCAACGGGCCCCAGCGACTTCGCAAATGGTCCCTGACACATCCCTAGGTATCGAACGAGCCGCAGCGACCTCGCGCAGGGTCCCAGAGGATCACCAAATGGTCCCTGGAACATCCCCAGCACGCGCACGGGCCAAAGCGACTTTGCGTGCGGTTCCAGCGGCCCGCCAAACGGTCCCTGACACATCCCCAGCGATCGCACGAGCCGCAGCAACTGCGCGCAGGGTCCCAGAGGCTCTCCAAATGGTCTCTGGCACATCCCCAGCACGCACACAAGCCCCAGCGACTTCGTTTGGGGTACCAGCGACTCGCCAAATGGTCCCTGGCCCCTCTCTGGAGCGTGCACTGGGACCAGTGATCAGAGCGGGGTGCCAACGGCTCAGCAAATGATCCCTGGCACCTCCCCAGCGCGTGCATGGGGCCCAGAGACCCCGCGCGGAATCCCTGCGGCTTGCCAAATAGTCCCTGGCACCTCCCCAGCACACACACAGGCACCAGAGACCCAGCGCGTGATCCAAGCGGCTCGCCAAATGGTCCCTGGCACATCCACAGCGCGGGCACGGGTAACAGCGACTTCACGCGGGGTCCCAGCAGCTCGCAAATGGTCCCTGGCACATCCCCAGCACGCACACGGGCCCCTGAGACCCCGCGCTGGGCAAGAGCGGCTCGCGAAATGGTCCCAGATACCTCCCCAGCGCGCATGGGGCCCAGCGACCCCGCGTGGGGTCCGAGCGGCTCGCCAAATGCTCCTTGGCACCTCCCCAGCACGCACACGGGCCCAAGCGACTTCATGTGGGGTTCCAGCGGCTCGCCAAACTGTCCCTGGCACTTCCCCAGCGCGCACATGGGGCCCAGCGACCCCGCGCAGGGAGCCAGGGGTCCGCGAAATGGTCCCTGGCACCTCCCCAGCACACACACGGGCCCCAGAGACCCCGCGCGGGATCCAAGCGGCTCACAAAATGGTCCCTGTCACATCCACAGCATGTGCACGGGCCCCAGCGAGTTAGCGCGTGGTCCTAGCAACTTGCCAAATGGTCCCTAGCACCTCCCTAGCACACACACGGGCCCCAGAGACCCTGCGCGGAGTCCCTGCGGCTTGCCAAAAAGTCCCTGGCACCTCCCCAGTACACACACGGGCCCCAGAGACACAGCGCGGGATCCAAGCGGCTCGCCAAATGGTCCCTGGCGCATCCACAGCGCGGGCACGGGCCACAGCTACTTCACATGTGGTCCCAGCAGCTCGCAAATGGTCCCTGCCACATCCCCAGGACGCGCACCGACCCCACCGACCAGGCGTGGAGTCCCAGCGGCTCGCCAAAGGGTCCCTGGCACCTCACCAGTGTGCGCACGGACCCCAGCGACCCCGCGTGGAGTCCCAGCAGCTCGCCAAATGCTCCCTGGCACCTCCCCAGCACGCACACGGGCCCCAGCGACTTCATGTGGGGTTCCAGCGGCTCGCCAAACTGTCCCTTGCACTTCCCCAGCGCGCACACGGGCCCCAGAGACCCCGCGTGGGATCCCAGCGGTTTGCGAAATGGTCCCTGTCACATCCCCAGCGCGTGTTCAGGCCCCAGCGAGTTAGCGCGTGGTCCTAGCAACTTCCCAAATGGTCCCTAGCACCTCCCTAGCACACACACGGGCCCCAGAGACCCCGCTTGGAGTCCCTGCGGCTTGCCAAATAGTCCCTGGCACCTCCCCAGCACACACACGGGCCCCAGAGACCCAGTGAGGGATCCAAGCGGCTCTCCAAATGGTCTCTGGCACATCCCCAGCACGCACACGAGCCCCAGCGACTTCGTTTGGGGTACCAGCGGCTCGCCAAATGGTCCCTGGCCCCTCTCTGGAGCGTGCACTGGGACCAGCGACCAGAGCGGGGTGCCAGCGGCTCGGCAAATGATCCCTGGCACCTCCCAGCTGGCATCGGGCCCAGAGACCCCGCGCGGAGTCCCTGCGGCTTGCCAAATAGTCCCTGGCACCTCCCCAGCACACACACGGGCCCCAGAGACCCAGTGCGGGATCCAAGCGGCTCGCCAAATGGCCCCTGGCACATCCACAGCGCGGGCACGGGCCACAGCGACTTCACGCGGGGTCCCAGCAACTCGCAAATGGTCCCTGCCACATCCCCAGCGCGCACACGGACCCCAGCGACAAGGCGTTGAGTCCCACCGGCTCGCCAAAAGGTCCCTGGAACCTACCCAAAGTGTGCACGGGCACCAGCGACCCCATGCGGGGTCCCAGCGTCACACCAAATGGTTCCTGACACATCCCCAGCACCCGCACGGGCCCCAGTGATAACGCGCGGGGTCCCAACTGCTCGCAAATGGTCCCTGGCACTTCCCCAGCGCGCACATGGGGCCCAGCGACCCTGCGCGGGGACCGAGCGGCTCGCAAAATGGTCCCTGGCACCTCCCCAGCGATTGCACGAACCCCAGCGAACTTGCGCAGGGTCCCAGAGGCTCGCCAAATGGTCCCTGGAACATCCCCAGCACACACAGGGGCCTCAGCAACATCGTGCTCGGTCCCAACTGCTCGCAAATGGTTCCTGACACATCCCCAGCGATCGCACAAGCCCCAACGACCTCGCGCAGGGTTCCAGAGGCTCGCCAAATGGTCCCATGCACATCCCCAGGATGTGCACGGGCCACAGCAACTTTCCGTGGGGTTCCAGCGGCCCGCCAAACGGTCCCTGGCACCTCCCCAGAGATCGCACGAGCCCCAACAAACTAGCGCAGGGTACCAGATGCTCACCAAATGGTCCCTGGTCCCTCTCCAGTGCAACCACTAGGCCCCAGCGACATCGCGTGGGGTCCCAACGGATCACAAATGGTCCCTGGCACAGCCCGCACACACGGGCCCCAGCGACTTCGTGTGGGGTTCCAGCGTCCCGCCAAACGGACCCAGACACCTCCCCAGCGATCGCACAACCCAGCAACCATGCGCAGGGTCCAAGAGGCTCGCAAATGATCACTGGCACAGTCCCAGCACGCACACGAGCCGAAGCGACATCGCGCGGTGTCCCAACAGCTTGCAAATGGTCCCTTTCACATCCGCAGTGCACGCACGGGCACCAGCGACATTGCGCAGGGTCAAAGCGGCTTGCCAAATGGTCCCTGGCACCTCCACAGCGTGTGCACGGTACACAGCGACCCCGCGCGGGGTCTCAGCGGCTCCCCAAATACTCCCTGCCACCTCCCCAGCATGTGCGTGGGGCCCAGCTACTCCGCTCTGGGTCCGGGTGGCTCGCCAAATGGTCCCTGGCTCCTCACCAGCACGCAGACGGGTCCCAGCGACTTCGTGTGCTGTTCCAGTGGCTCGCCAAACTGTACCTGGCACTTCCCCAGTCCACGCACGGGACCCAGCGACCCCACGCGGGGTCCGAACGGCTAGCCAAATGGTCCCTGGCACCTCCCCAGCATGCACACGGGCCCCAGCGACTTCGTGTGGGAGTCCAGCGGCTCGCCAAACTGTCCCTGGCACTTCCCCAGCGCGCACATGGGGCCCAACGACCCCGCCCGGGGTCCCAGCAGCTCGCCAAATGGTCCCAGGCACCTCCCCAGCACACGCAAGGGGCCCAGCGACCCAGTGCGGGGTCCCGGCGGCTCGCCAAATGATCCCTAGCACATCCCCAGCCCGGACATGGGCCCCAAGGGCCTCACGCGGAGTCCCAGTGGCTCGCCAAGTGGTCCCTGGCACATCCCCAGCACGCGCACGGGCCCCAGCGACTTCACGTGGGGTTCCAGCGGCCCGCCAAATGGTCTCTGACACCTCCCCAGCGATCGTACGAGCCCCAAGGACCTCGCATAGGGTCCCAGAGGCTCGCCAAATGGTCCCTGGTAAATCCCCAGCGCACGCATGGGGCCCAGCGACCCCGCGCGGGGTCCGAGCGGCTTGGCAAACGGTCCGTGTCAACTCACCTGGACGCACACAGGTCCCAGCGACTTCGTGTGCAGTTCCAGTGGCTCGCCAAACTGTCCGTGGCACTTCCCCAGTCCACGCACGGCGCCCAGCGACCCCGCGCGGGGTCAAAGCGGCTCGCCAACTGTTCACTGGCACCTCCCCAGCGATTGCACGAGCCCCAACGACTTTGCGCAGGGTCCTAGCGGCTCGGCAAATCGTCCCTGGCACCTGCCCAACGCGCGCATGGGGCCCAGCGACCCCGCTCGGGGTCCGAGTGGCTTGCCACATGGTCCCTGGCTCCTGCCCAGCATGCACACTGGCCCCAAAGTGTTCCTGGCAATTACCCAGCGCGAGCACGGGCCACAGCGACTTCACACGGGGTCCCAGCAGCTCGCAAATGGTTCCTGATACATCCCCAACGCGCGGACGGACCCCAGCGTCTTCGTGCGGGGTCCCAGCGGCTCGCCAAATGGTCCCTGGCACATCCACAGCGCAAGCACGGGCCCCAATGACTTGCCCCAGCGACTTTGTGTGGGGTCAGAGCGTCTCACCAGATGGTCACTGCAACCTCAACAGCACGCACACGGGCCCCAGCGACTTCATGTGGTTTCCCAGCGGCTCACCAAATGGTCCCTGGCCCATCTCCAGTGCGTGCACTGGGACCAGCGACCCAGCGCGGGGTGCCAGCGACTCGCCAAATGATCCCTGGCACCTACCCAGCGCGTGCACGGGGCCCAGAAACCCCGCGGCGGACCGAGAGGCTGGCAAAATGGTCCCTCGCACCTCCCCAGTGCGCGCACAAGCCGCAGCAACCGCGCGCAGGGTCCCAGAGGCTCTCCAAATGGTCCCTGGCACCTCACCAGCATGCGCACAGGCACCAGCGACCGCTAGCGGGGTCCCAACGGCTCATCAAATGGTCAGTGGCTCCTACCCAGCACACGCACCGGGCCTAGCAACCATGCGCGGTGTCCCAGCGGCTTGCAAATATTCACTGGCACTTCACCAGCGAGTGCACGTGCCCAGCGAATTCGCGTTGGGTCCCAGCGGCTTACCAAATGGTATATGGCCCCTCCCAAGCATGAACACGGGGCACAGCGACTTCGCGTCGGGTTCCAGTGGCCCGCCAAACGGTCCCTGACACCTCCCCAGCGATCGCACGAGCCGCAGCAACCGCGCGCAGGGTCCCAGAGGCTCTCCAAATGGTCCCTGGCAAATCCCCAGCACGCACACAGGCCACAGTGACTTCGTGTGGGGTCCCAGCGGCTCGCCAGATGGTCCCTTGCACCTCAACAGCACGCACACGGGACCCAGCGACATCGCGCGTGGTCCCAACGGCCCGCAAATGGTCCCTGGCACATCCACAGCACAAGCACGGGCCCCAATGACTTGCCCCAGCGACTTCGTGGGGGGAGCCGCCCTCACCAGATGGTCACTGCAACCTCAACAGCACGCACACGGGCCCCAGCGACTTCATGTGGTTTCCCAGCGGCTCACCAAATGGTCCCTGGCCCATCTCCAGTGCGTGCACTGGGACCAGCGACCCAGCGCGGGGTGCCGGCGACTCGCCAAATGATCCCTGGCACCTACCCAGCGCGTGCACGGGGCCCAGAAACCCCTCGCGGGGACCCGCGCACAAGCCGCAGCAACCGCGCGCAGCGTCCCAGAGGCTATCCAAATGGTCCCTGGCACATCCCCAGCACGCACACGGGCCACAGCGACTTCGTGTGGGGTCCCAGCGGCTCGCAAAATGGTCCCTGGCCCCTCTCCAGAGCGCACACTGGCCCCAGCGACTTTGTGCGGGGTCAAAGCGGCTCGCGAAATGGCCCCTGGAACCTCCCCAGCGCGTATGGGGCCAAGCGACCACGCGCGGGGTCCGAGCATCTCGCCAGATGGTCCCTTGCACTTCAACAGCACGCACACGGGACCCAGCGACATCGCGCGTGGTCCCAACAGCCCGCAAATGGTCCCTGGCACATCCCCAGTGCAAGCACGGGCCCCAGCGACTTCGTGTGGGGTCAGAGCATCTCACCAGATGGTCACTGGCACCTCAACAGCACGCACACGTGCCCCAGCGACTTCATGTGGGGTCCCAGCGGCTCACCAAATGGTCCCTGGCCCATCTCCAGTGCGCGCACTGGGACCAGCGACCCAGCGCGGGGTGCCGGCGACTCGCCAAATGATCCCTGGCACCTACCCAGCGCGTGCACGGGGCCCAGAGACCCCGCGCGGAGTCCCTGTGGCTTGCCAAATAGTCCCTGGCACCTCCCCAGCACACACATGGGCCTCAGAGGCCCAGCGCGGGATCCAAGCGGCTCACCAAATGGTCCCTGGCACGTCCACAGACCGGGCACGGGCCACAGCGACTTCACGCGGGGTCCCAGCGGCTCGCAAATGGTCCCTGGCACATCCCCAGCACGCACACGGGCCCCTGAGACCCCGCGCTGGGCAAGAGCGGCTCGCGAAATGGTCCCAGATGTCTCCCCAGCGCGCATGGGGCCCAGCGACCCCGCGTGGGGTCCAAGCGGCTCGCCAAATGTTCCTTGGCACCTCCCCAGCACGCACACGGGCCCCAGCGACTTCATGTGGGGTTCCAGCGGCTCGCCAAACTCTCCCTGGCACTTCCCCAGCGTGCACATGGGGCCCAGCGACCCCGCGCAGGGAGCCAGGGGTCCGCGAAATGGTCCCTGGCACCTCCCCAGCACACACACGGGCCCCAGAGACCCCGCGCGGGATCCAAGCGGCTCGCCAAATGGTCCCTGGCGCATCCACAGCGCGGACACGGGCCACAGCTACTTCACGTGTGGTCCCAGAAGCTCGCAAATGGTCCCTGCCACATCCCCAGCACGCGCACCAAACCCAGCGACCCCGCGTGGAGTCCCAGCGGCTCGCCAAATGCTCCCTGGCACCTCCCCAGCAAGCACACGGGCCCCAGCGACTTCATGTGGGGTTCCAGCGGCTCGCCAAACTATCCCTGGCACTTCCCCAGCGCGCACACGGGCCCCAGAGACCCCGCGCGGGATCCAAGCGGATCACCAAATGGTCCCTGTCACATCCCCAGCGCGTGCTCAGGCCCCAGCGAGTTAGCGCGTGGTCCTAGCAACTTCCCAAATGGTCCCTAGCACCTCCCTAGCACACACACGGGGACCAGAGACTCCGCGCGGAGTCCCTGCGGCTTGCCAAATAGTCCCTGGCACCTCCCCAGCACACACACGGGCCCCAGAGACCCAGCGCGGGATCCAAGCGGCTCGCCAAATGGTCCCTGGCACATCCACAGCACGGGCACGGGCCACAGCGACTTCACGCGGGGTCCCAGCAGCTCGCAAATGGTCCCTGCCACATCCCCAGCGCGCACGGACGCCAGCGACCAGGCGTGTAGTCCCAGCGGCTCGCCAAATGGTCCCTGGCACCTCACCAGCGTGCGCACGGACCCCAGCGACCCCGCGTGGAGTCCCAGCGGCTTGCCAAAAGGTCCCTGGAACCTACCCAAAGTGTGCACGGGCACCAGCGACCCAATGCGGGGTCCCAGCGTCACACCAAATGGTTCCTGACACATCCCCAGCACGCGCACGGGCCCCAGTGATAACGCGCGGGGTCCCAACTGCTCGCAAATGGTCCCTGGCACATCCCCAGTGACTTTGTGTGGTGTACCAATGGCTCGCCAAACTGTCCCTGGCACTTCCCCAGCGCGCACATGGGGCCCAGCGACCCTGCGCGGGGACCGAGCGGCCCGCCAAACTGTCCCTGACACCTCCCCAGCGATTGCACGAACCCCAGCGAACTTGCGCAGGGGCCCAGAGGCTCGCCAAATGGTCCCTGGAACATCCCCAGCACACACAGGGGCCTCAGCAACATCGTGCTCGGTCCCAACTACTCGCAAATGGTTCCTGACACCTCCCCAGCGATCGCACAAGCCCCAACGACCTCGCACAGGGTTCCAGAGGCTTGCCAAATGGTCCCATGCACATCCCCAGGATGTGCACGGGCCACAGCAACTTTCCGTGGGGTTCCAGCGGCCCGCCAAACGGTCCCTGGCACCTCCCCAGCGATCGCACGAGCCCCAACAAACTAGCGCAGGGTACCAGATGCTCACCAAATGGTCCCTGGTCCCTCTCCAGTGCAACCACTAGGCCCCAGTGACATCGCGTGGGGTCCCAACGGATCACAAACGGTCCCTGGCACATCCCCAACGCACGCACGGGCCCCAGCCTCTTCGTGTGGGGTTCCAGCGGCCCGCCAAATGGACCCAGACACCTCCCCAGCGATCGCACGAGCCCCAGCAACCACGCACAGGGTCCAAGAGGCTCGCAAATGATCACTGGCACAGTCCCAGCACGCACACAAGCTGAAGTGACATTGCGCTTTGTCCCAACAGCTTGCAAATGGTCCCTTTCACATCCGCAGCGCACGCACGGGCACCAGCGACATCGCAGGGTCAAAGCAGCTTGCCAAATGGTCCCTGGCACCTCCACAGCGCTGCGTGCATCGGTACTCCAGCGACCCCGCTGGGTCCCAGTGGCTCGCCAAATAGTCCCTGCCACCTCCCCAGCACGCCGCATGGGGCCCAGCTACTCCGCTCTGGGTCCGAGTGGCTCGCCAAATGGACCCTGGCTCCTCACCACGCAGATGGGTCCCAGCGACTCCGTTATTGCTGTTCCAGTGGCTCGCCAAAGTACCTGGCACTTCCCCAGTGTGGGGTTCCAGGGGTCCTCGGATTGCCAAACTGTCCCTGGCACCTCCCCAGCACACGGGCTCCAGCGACTTGGTGTGGGGTTCCAGTGGCTCCAAACTGTCCCTGGCATCCCCAGCCATAGGTTCCAGCGATCCCGCTGTGGGTCCGAACGGCTAGCCAAATGGTCCCTGGCACCTCCCCAGCACGCACACGGGCCCCAGCGACTTCGTGTGGGAGTCCAGCGGCTCGCCAAACTGTCCCTGGCACTTCCCCAGCGCCGCACATGGGGCCCAACGACCCGCCCGGGTCCGAGCGGCTCGCCAAATGCCCCTGGCACCTCCCAGGCATGCACACGGGGCCACAGTGACTTCACGCCGCGGTCCCTGCCGCTTTTTCAAATGGTCCCAGGCACCTCCCCAGCGCACGCAAGGGGCCCAGCGACCCCGTGCGGGGTCCCGGCGGCTCGCCAAGTGGTCCCTGGCACATCCCCAGCACGCACACGGGCCCCAGAGACCCCGTGTGGGACAAGAGCGGTTCACGAAATGGTCCCTGGCACCTCACCAGCACGCGCACCGGCCACAGCGACTTCGCGTGGGGTTCCAGCGGCCCGCCAAACGGTTCATGACACCTCCCCAGCGATCGCACGACCCCAACGACCTCGCATAGGGTCCCAGAGGCTCGCCAAATGGTCCCTGGTAAATCCCCAGCGCGCGCATGGGGCCCAGCGACCCCGCGCGGGGTCCGAGCGGCTCGGCAAACGGTCCGTGTCAACTCACCTGGACGCACACGGAACCCAGCGACTTCGTGTGGAGTTCCAGCAGCTCGCCAAACTGTCCCTGGCACCTCCCCAGCACGCACACGAGCCCCAGAGACCCCGCACGGGGTAAGAGCGGTTTGTGAAATGGTCCCTACCACCTCCCCAGCACGCGCACCGGCCACAGCGACTTCGCGTGGGGTTCCAGCGGCCCGCCAAACGGTTCATGACACCTCCCCAGCGATCGCACGAGCCCCAACGACCTTGCGCAGGGTCCCAGAGGCTCGCCAAATGGTCCCTTGCACATCCCCAGGATGCGCACGGGCCACAGCAACTTTCCGTGGGGTTCCAGCGGCCCGCCAAACGGTCCCTGGCACCTCCCCAGAGATCGCACGAGCCCCAACAAACTAGCGCAGGGTTCCAGAGGCTCACAAAATGGTCCCTTGTTCCTCTCCAGTGCAAGCACTAGGCCCCAGCGACATCGCGCGGGGTCCCAACGGATTGCAAATGGTCCCTGGCACATCCCCAATGCACGCACAGGCCCCAGCGACTTCGTGTGGGGTTCCAGCGGCCCGCCAAATGGACCCAGACACCTCCCCAGCGATCGCACGAGCCCCAGCAACCACATGCAGGGTCCAAGAGGCTCGCAAATGATCCCTGGCACAGTCCCAGCACGCACGCGAGCCCAAAGCGACATCGCGTTGTCCCAACAGCTTGCAAATGGTCCCTTTCACATCTGCAGCGCACGCACAGGCACAGGCGACATAGCGCAGGGTCAAAGCGGCTCGCCAAATAGTCCCTGCCACCTCCCCAGCACGCGCATGGGGCCCAGCGACTCCGCTCTGGGTCCGAGTGGCTCGCCAAATGGTCCCTGGCTCCTCACCAGCACGCACACGGGTCCCAGCGACTTCGTGTGCGGTTCCAGTGGCTCGCCAAACTGTCCGTGGCACTTCCCCAGTCCACGCACGGCGCCCAGCGACCCCGCGCGGGGTCAAAGCGGCTCGCCAACTGTTCACTGGCACCTCCCCAGCGATTGCACGAGCCCCAACGACTTTGCGCAGGTTCCCAGCGTCTCGGCAAATCGTCCCTGGCACCTGCCCAACGCCAAGCACATGGGGCTCCAGCGACCCCACGTCGGGTCGCGGCGGCTCGCCAAATGATCCCTGGCACATCCCCAGCACGCACACAGGCCCCAGAGACCCCGTGTGGGACAAGAGCGGTTCACGAAATGGTCCCTGGCACCTCACCAGCACGCGCATCGGGCCCCAGCGACTTCAATGGGGTTCCAGCAGCCCGCCAAATGGTCTCTGACACCTCCCCAGCGATTGCATCGAGCCCCAAGGACCTCGCGATAGGGTCCCAGAGGCTCGCCAAATGGTCCCTGGTAAATCCCCAGCGCGCATGGGGCCCAGCGACCCAGCGGGGTCCGGCGGTTTGGCAAAGCGGTCCGTGTCAACTCACCTGGACGCACACGGAACCCAGCGACTTCGCGCGGGGTCCCAGCGTCTTGCCAAATGGTCCCTGGCACCTTACCAGCATGTGCACAGGCCTCAGCGACTCGAGCGGGTCCCAACGGCTCATCAAATGGTCCCTGGCTCCTACCCAGCACACGCACTGGGCCCAGCAAACACGCGCGGTGTCCCAGCGGCTCGCAAATGTTCACTGGCACTTCCCCAGCGAGCGCACGGGCTCAGTGAATTCGCGTCGGGTCCCAGCAGCTTACCAAATGGTATATGGCCCCTTCCCAGCGCGCACACTGGGATTAGCGACCCAGCGCTGGATAACAGCGGCTGGCCAATGATCCTGGCACCACCCACAGCACGACGGGGCCGAGCGACCCTGCGCCGCGGTGTTCCAGTGGTTCGCCAAATGATACCTGGCACATCCACAGCACGCACACGGGCCCCAGAGACCATGTGCTGGGTCCGAGCTACTCACAAAACGGTCCCTGGAACCTCCCCAACGCGTGCACAGGGCACAGCGACACCGCGCGGCCTCCCAGTGGCTAGCCAAATAGTCCCTGTTCCAGCGGTTCGCCAAATGATACCTGGCACATCCACAGCACGCACACGGGCCACAGCGACTTCACGCGGGGTCCCAGCAGCTCGCAAATGGTCCCTGACACATCCCCAGGGCCCGCACATACCCCAGCGACCAGGCGTGGAGTCCCAGCGGCTCGTCAAATGGTCCCTGGCACCTCACCAGAACGCGCACAGACCCCAGCGACCCCGCGTGGAGTCCCATAGGCTCGCCAAATGGTCCCTGGCATCTCCCCAGTGCACACACGAACCCCAGCGACATCGCGTTGTCAAGTGGTTTGCCAAACTGTCCCTGGCACCGCACCAGCACGCGCACGGGCCTCAGCGACATCGCGTAGTGTTCCGGCGGCTCGCAAATGGTCCCTGGCACCTCCCCAGCACACACACGGGCCCCAGAGAACCCGTGCTAGGTCCAAGTGGCTCACCAAATGGTCCCTGGCACATCCCCAGCGCGTGCACGGTAACAGCTTGCAAATGGTCCTTTCACATCCGCAGCTTGACGCACGGGCACCAGCGACATCGCAGGGTCAAAGCAGCTTGCCAAATGGTCCCTGGCACCTCCACAGCGCGTGCACGGTACCCAGCGACCCCGCGCGGGGTCCCAGTGGCTCGCCAAATAGTCCCCACCTCCCCAGCACGCCGCATGGGGCCCAGCTACTCCGCTCTGGGTCCGAGTGGCTCGCCAAATGGACCCTGGCTCCTCACCAGCACGCAGATGGGTCCCAGCGACTCCGTGTGCTGTTCCAGTGGCTCGCCAAACTGTACCTGGCACTTCCCCAGTCCACGCACGGGACCCAGCGACCCCACGCGGGGTCCAAGCGGATTGCCAAATGCTCCCTGGCACCTCCCCAGCACGCACACGGGCTCCAGCGACTTGGTGTGGGGTTCCAGTGGCTCGTCAAACTGTCCCTGGCACTTCCCCAGCGCGCACATACAGACGTGCTCAAATTTGTTGATACCCTTACAGCTCATTGAAATAATGCTTCATTCCTCCTGAAAAGTGATGAAATTAAAAGCTATTGTATCATGTATACTTGCATGCCTTTGGTATGTCATAGAATAAAGCAAAGAAGCTGTGAAAAGAGATGAATTATTGCTTATTCTACAAAGATATTCTAAAATGGCCCGGACACATTTGTTGGTACCCCTTAGAAAAGATAATAAATAATTGGATTATAGTGATATTTCAAACTAATTAGTTTCTTTAATTAGTATCACACATGTCTCCAATCTTGTAATCAGTCATTCAGCCTATTTAAATGGAGAAAAGTAGTCACTGTGCTGTTTGGTATCATTTGTGCACCACACTGAACATGGACCAGAGAAAGCAAAAGGAGAGTTGTCTGAGGAGATCAGAAAGAAAATAATAGACAAGCATGGTAAAGGTAAAGGCTACAGAACCATCTCCAAGCAGCTTGATGTTCCTGTGACAATAGTTGCAAATATTATTAAGAAGTTTAAGGTCCATAGAACTGTAGCCAACCTCCCTGGGCCGAAGAGGAAAATCGACCCCAGATTGAACAGAAGGATAGTGCGAATGGTGAAAAAGAACCAAGGATAACTGCCAAAGAGATACAAGCTGAACTCCAAGGTGGAGGTACGTCAGTTTCTGATCGCACCATCCGTCGCTTTTTGAGCGAAAGTGGGCTCCATGGAAGAAGACCCAGGAGGACTCCACTTTTGAAAGAAAAACATAAAAAAGCCAGACTGGAATTTGCTAAAATGCATATTGACAAACCACACTCCTTCTGGGAGAATGTCCTTTGGACAGATGAGTCAAAACTGGAGCTTTTTGGCAATTCACATCAGCTCTATGTTCACAGACGAAAAAATGAAGCTTTCAAAGAAAAGAACACCATACCTACAGTGAAACATGGAGGAGGCTCGGTTATGTTTTGGGGCTGCTTTGCTGCGCCTGACACAGGGTGCCTTGAATCTGTGCAGGGCACAATTAAATTTCAAGACTATCAAGGCATTCTGGAGCGAAACGTACTGCCCAGTGTCAGAAAGCTCTGTCTCAGTCGCAGGTCATGGGTCCTCCAACAGGATAATGACCCAAAACACACAGCTAAAAGCACCCAAGAATGGATAAGAACAAAACATTGGACTATTCTGAAGTGGCCTTCTATGAGTCCTGATCTGAATCCTATCAAACATCTATGGAAAGAGCTGAAACTTGCAGTCTGGAGAAGGCACCCATCAAACCTGAGACAGCTGGAGCAGTTTGCTCAGGAACAGTGGGCCAAACTACCTGTTAACAGGTGCAGAAGTCTCATTGAGAGCTACAGAAAACGTTTGATTGCAGTGATTGCCTCTAAAGGTTGTGCAACAAAATATTAGGTTAGCGGTCCCATCATTTTTGTCCATGCCATTTTCATTTGTTTTATTATTTACAATATTATGTTGAATAAAAAATCAAAAGCAAAGTCTGATTTCTATTAAATATGGAATAAACAATGGTGGATGCCAATTACTTTTGTCAGTTTCAAGTTATTTCAGAGAAAATTGTGCATTCTTTGTTTTTTGTGGAGGGGTACCAACAAATTTGAGCACGTCTGTAGGTTCCAGCGATCCCGCGCGGGGTCCGAACGGCTAGCCAAATGGTCCCTGGCACCTCCCCAGCACGCACACGGGCCCCAGCGACTTCGTGTGGGAGTCCAGCGGCTCGCCAAACTGTCCCTGGCACTTCCCCAGCGCGCACATGGGGCCCAACGACCCCGCCCGGGGTCCGAGCGGCTCGCCAAATGCTCCCTGGCACCTCCCAGGCATGCACACGGGCCACAGTGACTTCACGCGCGGTCCCTGACGCTTTTCAAATGGTCCCTGGCACATCCCCAGCACGCACACGGGCCCCAGAGACCCCGTGTGGGACAAGAGCGGTTCACGAAATGGTCCCTGGCACCTCACCAGCACGCGCATGGGCCCCAGGGACTTCACGTGGGGTTCCAGCGGCCCGCCAAATGATCTCTGACACCTCCCCAGCGATCGCACGAGCCCCAAGGACCTCGCATAGGGTCCCAGAGGCTCGCAAATGGTCCCTGGTAAATCCCCAGCGCGCGCATGGGGCCCAGCGACCCCGCGCGGGGTCCGAGCGGCTCGGCAAACGGTCCGTGTCAACTCACCTGGACGCACACGGAACCCAGCGACTTCGTGTGGAGTTCCAGCAGCTCGCCAAACTGTCCCTGGCACCTCCCCAGCACGCACACGAGCCCCAGAGACCCCGCACGGGGTAAGAGCGGTTTGTGAAATGGTCCCTACCACCTCCCCAGCAGCGCGCCAGCACGGCCACAGCGACTTCGCGTGGGGTTCCAGCGACCGCCAAACGGTTCATGACACCTCCCAGCGATCGTGACGAGCCCCAACGACCTTGCGCAGGGTCCCAGAGGCTCGCCAAATGGTCCCTTGCACATCCCCAGGATGCGCACGGGCCACAGCAACTTTCCGTGGGGTTCCAGCGGCCCGCCAAACGGTCCCTGGCACCTCCCCAGAGATCGCACGAGCCCCAACAAACTAGCGCAGGGTTCCAGAGGCTCACAAAATGGTCCCTTGTTCCTCTCCAGTGCAAGCACTAGGCCCCAGCGACATCGCGCGGGGTCCCAACGGATTGCAAATGGTCCCTGGCACATCCCCAATGCACGCACAGGCCCCAGCGACTTGTGTGGGGTTCCAGCGCCCGCCAAATGGACCCAGACACCTCCCCAGCGATCGTGACGAGCCCCAGCAACCACATGCAGGGTCCAAGAGGCTCGCAAATGATCCCTGGCACAGTCCCAGCACGCACGCGAGCCCAAGCGACATCGCGCGTTGTCCCAACAGCTTGCAAATGGTCCCTTTCACATCTGCAGCGCACGCACAGGCACAGGCGACATAGCGCAGGGTCAAAGCGGCTCGCCAAATAGTCCCTGCCACCTCCCCAGCACTCCAGCGATGGGGTCCCAGCGACGCCGTCCCTGGGTCCCAGCACGCCGCAGCTCGCCAAATGGGTCCCTGGCTCAAATGGTCACCAGCACGCACACGGTCCCAGCGACTTCGGCAGCGGTTCCAGTGGCTCGCCAAACTGTCCGTGGCACTTCCCCAGTCCACGACGGTGCCCAGCGACCCCCGCAGGGGTCAAAGCGGCTCGCCAACTGTTCACTGGCACCTCCCCAGCGATTGCATCGAGCCCCAACGACTTTGCGCAGGTTCCCAGCGCCTCGGCAAATCGTCCCTGGCACCTGCCCAACGCCAAGATGGGGCCCAGCGACCTCGGCAAGGGGTCCCGCGGCTCGCCAAATGATCCCTAGCACATCCCCAGCCGGACACGGGCCCCTGGGCCTCACGCGGAGTCCCAGTGGCTCGCCAAGTGGCTCGCCAAGTGGTCCCTGGCACATCCCCAGCACGCACACGGGCCCCAGAGACCCCGTGTGGGACAAGAGCGGATCACGAAATGGTCCCTGGCACCTCACCAGCACGCGCACGGGCCCCAGCGACTTCACGTGGGGTTCCAGCGGCCCGCCAAATGGTCTCTGACACCTCCCCAGCGATTGCACGAGCCCCAAGGACCTCGCATAGGGTCCCAGAGGCTCGCCAAATGGTCCCTGGTAAATCCCCAGCACGCGCATGGGGCCCAGCGACCCCGCGCGGGGTCCGAGCGGCTTGGCAAACGGTCCGTGTCAACTCACCTGGACGCACACGGAACCCAGCGACTTCGTGTGGAGTTCCAGCGGCTCGCCAAACTGTCCCTGGCACCTCCCCAGCACGCACACGAGCCCCAGAGACCCCGCGCGGGGTAAGAGCGGTTTGTGAAATGGTCCCTACCACCTCCCCAGCACGCGCACCGGCCACAGCGACTTCGCGTGGGGTTCCAGCGGCCCGCCAAACGGTTCCTGACACCTCCCCAGCGATCGCACAAGCCCCAACGACCTCGCGCAGGGTCCCAGAGGCTCGCCAAATGGTCCCCAGGATGTGCACGGGCCACAGCGACTTTCCGTGGGGTTCCAGCGGCCCGCCAAACGGTCCCTGGCACCTCCCCAGCGATCGCACGAGCCCCAACAAACTAGCACAGGGTTCCAGAGGCTCACAAAATGGTCCCTGGTCTCTCTCCAGTGCAAGCACTAGGCCCCAGCAACATCGCGCGGGGTCCCAACGGATTGCAAATGGTCCCTGGCACATCCCCAACGCACGCACGGGCCCCAGCGACTTCGTGTGGGGTTCCAGCGGCCCGCCAAACGGACCCAGACACCTCCCCAGCGACCGCACGAGCCCCAGCAACCACGCGCAGGGTCCAAGAGGCTCGCAAATGATCCCTGGTACAGTCCCAGCACGCACACGAGCCCAAGCGACATCGCGCGGTGTCCCAACAGCTTGCAAATGGTCCCTTTCACATCCGCAGCGCACGCACGGGCACAGGCGACATCGTGCAGGGTCAAAGCGGTGCACACTGGGACCAGCGACCCAGCGCGGGGTAAGAGCGGCTCGCAAATGGTTCCTGACACATCCCCAAAGCGCGGACGGGCCCCAGCGACTTCGCGCGGGGTCCCAGCGTCTTGCCAAATGGTCCCTGGCACCTTACCAGCATGTGCACAGGCCTCAGCGACCTCGAGCGGGGTCCCAACGGCTCATCAAATGGTCCCTGGCTCCTACCCAGCACACGCACTGGGCCTAGCAAACACGCGCGGTGTCCCAGCGGCTCGCAAATGTTCACTGGCACTTCCCCAGCGAGCGCACAGGCCCAGTGAATTCGCGTCGGGTCCCAGCAGCTTACCAAATGGTATATGGCCCCTCCCCAGCGCGCACACTGGGATTAGCGACCCAGCGTGGGATAACAGCGGCTGGCCAAATGATCCCTGGCACCACCCCACAGCACGACGGGGGCGGCGACCCCGCGCGGTGTTCCAGCGGTTCGCCAAATGATACCTGGCACATCCACAGCACGCACACGGGCCCCAGAGACCATGTGCTGGGTCCGAGCTACTCACAAAACGGTCCCTGGAACCTCCCCAACGCATGCACAGGGCACAGCGACACCGCGCGGCCTCCCAGTGGCTAGCCAAATAGTCCCTGTTCCAGCGGTTCGCCAAATGATACCTGGCACATCCACAGCACGCACACGGGCCACAGCGACTTCACGCGGGGTCCCAGCAGCTCGCAAATGGTCCCTGACACATCCCCAGGGCCAAGACATACCCCAGCGACCAGGCGTGGAGTCCCAGCGGCTCGTCAAATGGTCCCTGGCACCTCACCAGAACGCGCGAGACAGACCCCAGCGACCCGCGTGGAGTCCCATAGGCTCGCCAAATGGTCCCTGGCATCTCCCCAGTGCACACACGAACCCCAGCGACATCGCGCGTTGTCCAAGTGGCTTGCCAAACTGTCCCTGGCACCGCACCAGCACGCGCACGGGCCTCAGCGACATCGCGTAGTGTTCCGGCGGCTCGCAAATGGTCCCTGGCACCTCCCCAGCACACACACGGGCCCCAGAGAACCCGTGCTAGGTCCAAGTGGCTCACCAAATGGTCCCTGGCACATCCCCAGCGCGTGCACGGTAACAGCTTGCAAATGGTCCCTTTCACATCCGCAGCGCACGCACGGGCACCAGCGACATCGCAGGGTCAAAGCAGCTTGCCAAATGGTCCCTGGCACCTCCACAGCGCGTGCACGGTACCCAGCGACCCCGCGCGGGGTCCCAGTGGCTCGCCAAATAGTCCCTGCCACCTCCCCAGCACGCGCATGGGGCCCAGCTACTCCGCTCTGGGTCCGAGTGGCTCGCCAAATGGACCCTGGCTCCTCACCAGCACGCAGATGGGTCCCAGCGACTCCGTGTGCTGTTCCAGTGGCTCGCCAAACTGTACCTGGGACTTCCCCAGTCCACGCACGGGACCCAGCGACCCCACGCGGGGTCCAAGCGGATTGCCAAATGCTCCCTGGCACCTCCCCAGCACGCACACGGGCTCCAGCGACTTGGTGTGGGGTTCCAGTGGCTCGTCAAACTGTCCCTGGCACTTCCCCAGCGCGCACATAGGTTCCAGCGATCCCGCGCGGGGTCCGAACGGCTAGCCAAATGGTCCCTGGCACCTCCCCAGCACGCACACGGGCCCAAGCGACTTCGTGTGGGAGTCCAGCGGCTCGCCAAACTGTCCCTGGCACTTCCCCAGCGCGCACATGGGGCCCAACGACCCCGCCCGGGGTCCGAGCGGCTCGCCAAATGCTCCCTGGCACCTCCCAGGCATGCACACGGGCCACAGTGACTTCACGCGCGGTCCCTGCCGCTTTTCAAATGGTCCCAGGCACCTCCCCAGCGCACGCAAGGGGCCCAGCGACCCCGTGCGGGGTCCCGGCGGCTCGCCAAGTGGTCCCTGGCACATCCCCAGCACGCACACGGGCCCCAGAGACCCCGTGTGGGACAAGAGCGGTTCACGAAATGGTCCCTGGCACCTCACCAGCACGCGCATGGGCCCCAGGGACTTCACGTGGGGTTCCAGCGGCCCGCCAAATGATCTCTGACACCTCCCCAGCGATCGCACGAGCCCCAAGGACCTCGCATAGGGTCCCAGAGGCTCGCCAAATGGTCCCTGGTAAATCCCCCAGCGCCAAGATGGGGCCCAGCGACCCGCGCGGGATCCGGCGGCTCGGCAAACGGTCCGTGTCAACTCACCTGACGCACACGGAACCCAGCGACTTCGTGGAGTTCCAGCAGCTCGCCAAACTGTCCCTGGCACCTCCCCAGCATGCACACGAGCCCCAGAGACCCCACACGGGGTAAGAGCGGTTTCAGAAATGGTCCCTACCACCTCCCAGCACGCGACCGCCACAGCGACTTGGCGTGGGGTTCCAGCGGCCCGCCAAACGGTTCATGACACCTCCCAGCGATATGACGAGCCCCAACGACCTTGCGCAGGGTCCCAGAGGTCGCCAAATGGTCCCTTGCACATCCCCAGGATGCGCACGGGCCACAGCAACTTTCCGTGGGGTTCCAGCGGCCCGCCAAACGGTCCCTGGCACCTCCCCAGAGATCGCACGAGCCCCAACAAACTAGCGCAGGGTTCCAGAGGCTCACAAAATGGTCCCTTGTTCCTCTCCAGTGCAAGCACTAGGCCCCAGCGACATCGCGCGGGGTCCCAACGGATTGCAAATGGTCCCTGGCACATCCCCAATGCACGCACAGGCCCCAGCGACTTCGTGTGGGGTTCCAGCGGCCCGCCAAATGGACCCAGACACCTCCCCAGCGATCGCACGAGCCCCAGCAACCACATGCAGGGTCCAAGAGGCTCGCAAATGATCCCTGGCACAGTCCCAGCACGCACGCGAGCCCAAGCGACATCGCGCGTTGTCCCAACAGCTTGCAAATGGTCCCTTTCACATCTGCAGCGCACGCACAGGCACAGGCGACATCGCGCAGGGTCAAAGCGGCTTGCCAAATGGTCCCTGTCACCTCCCCAGCGCGTGCACGGTACCCAGCGACCCCGCGCGGGGTCCCAGCGGCTCGCCAAATAGTCCCTGCCACCCCCCAGCACGATGATGGGGCCCAGCGACTCGCTCTGGGTCCAGTGGCTGTAAATGGTCCCTGGCTCCTCACCAGCACGCACACGGGTCCCAGCGACTTCGTGCGGGTTCCAGTCTTTCGCCAAACTGTCCGTGGCACTTCCCCAGTCCACGCACGGTGCCCAGCGACCCCGCGCGGGGTCAAAGCGGCTCGCCAACTGTTCACTGGCACCTCCCCAGCGATTGCACGAGCCCCAACGACTTTGCGCAGGTTCCCAGCGTCTCGGCAAATCGTCCCTGGCACCTGCCCAACGCGCGCATGGGGCCCAGCGACCCCGTGCGGGGTCCCGGCGGCTCGCCAAATGATCCCTAGCACATCCCCAGCCCGGACACGGGCCCCAAGGGCCTCACGCCGGAGTCCCAGTGGCTCGCCAAGTGGTCCCTGGCACATCCCCAGCACGCACACGGGCCCCAGAGACCCCGTGTGGGACAAGAGCGGTTCACGAAATGGTCCCTGGCACCTCACCAGCACGCGCACGGGCCCCAGCGACTTCACGTGGGGTTCCAGCGGCCCGCCAAATGGTCTCTGACACCTCCCCAGCGATTGCACGAGCCCCAAGGACCTCGCATAGGGTCCCAGAGGCTCGCCAAATGGTCCCTGGTAAATCCCCAGCGCGCACACGGAACCCAGCGACTTCGTGTGGAGTTCCAGCGGCTCGCCAAACTGTCCCTGGCACCTCCCCAGCACGCACACGAGCCCCAGAGACCCCGCGCGGGGTAAGAGCGGTTTGTGAAATGGTCCCTACCACCTCCCCAGCACGCGCACCGGCCACAGCGACTTCGCGTGGGGTTCCAGCGGCCCGCCAAACGGTTCCTGACACCTCCCCAGCGATCGCACAAGCCCCAACGACCTCCAAGAGGGTCCCAGAGGCTCGCCAAATGGTCCCCAGGATGCACGGGCCACAGCGACTTTCCGTGGGGTTCCAGCGGCCCGCCAAACGGTCCCTGGCACCTCCCCAGCGATCGCACGAGCCCCAACAAACTAGCGCAGGGTTCCAGAGGCTCACAAAATGGTCCCTGGTCTCTCTCCAGTGCAAGAACTAGGCCCCAGCAACATCGCGCGGGGTCCCAACGGATTGCAAATGGTCCCTGGCACATCCCCAACGCACGCACGGGCCCCAGCGACTTCGTGTGGGGTTCCAGCGGCCCGCCAAACGGACCCAGACACCTCCCCAGCGACCGCACGAGCCCCAGCAACCACGCGCAGGGTCCAAGAGGCTCGCAAATGATCCCTGGTACAGTCCCAGCACGCACACGAGCCCAAGCGACATCGCGCGGTGTCCCAACAGATTGCAAATGGTCCCTTTCACATCCGCAGCGCACGCACGGGCACAGGCGACATCGTGCAGGGTCAAAGCGGTGCACACTGGGACCAGCGACCCAGCGCGGGGTAAGAGCGGCTCGCAAATGGTTCCTGACACATCCCCAAAGCGCGGACGGGCCCCAGCGACTTCGCGCGGGGTCCCAGCGTCTTGCCAAATGGTCCCTGGCACCTTACCAGCATGTGCACAGGCCTCAGCGACCTCGAGCGGGGTCCCAACGGCTCATCAAATGGTCCCTGGCTCCTACCCAGCACACGCACTGGGCCTAGCAAACACGCGTGGTGTCCCAGCGGCTCGCAAATGTTCACTGGCACTTCCCCAGCGAGCGCACGGGCCCAGTGAATTCGCGTCGGGTCCCAGCAGCTTACCAAATGGTATATGGCCCCTCCCCAGCGCGCACACTGGGATTAGCGACCCAGCGCGGGATAACAGCGGCTGGCCAAATGATCCCTGGCACCACCCCACAGCACGCACGGGGCCGAGCGACCCTGCGCGGTGTTCTAGTGGTTCGCCAAATGATACCTGGCACATCCACAGCACGCACACGGGCCCCAGAGACCACGTGCTGGGTCCGAGCTACTCGCAAAACGGTCCCTGGAACCTCCCCAACGCGTGCACGGGGCACAGCGACACCGCGCGGCCTCCCAGTGGTTAGCCAAATAGTCCCTGTTCCAGCGGTTCGCCAAATGATACCTGGCACATCCACAGCACGCACACGGGCCACAGCGACTTCACGCGGGGTCCCAGCAGCTCGCAAATGGTCCCTGACACATCCCCAGGGCCCGCACATACCCCAGCGACCAGGCGTGGAGTCCCAGCGGCTCGTCAAATGGTCCCTGGCACCTCACCAGAACGCGCACAGACCCCAGCGACCCCGCGTGGAGTCCCATAGGCTCGCCAAATAGTCCCTGGCATCTCCCCAGTGCACACACGAACCCCAGCGACATCGCGCGTTGTCCAAGTGGCTTGCCAAACTGTCCCTGGCACCGCACCAGCACGCGCACGGGCCTCAGCGACATCGCGTAGTGTTCCGGCGGGTCGCAAATGGTCCCTGGCACCTCCCCAGCACACACACGGGCCCCAGAGAACCCGTGCTAGGTCCAAGTGGCTCACCAAATGGTCCCTGGCACATCCCCAGCGCGTGCACTGGCCACAGCGACTTCGCGCGGGGTCAAAACGGCTTGCCAAATTCCCTGGCACCTCCCCAGCATGCTCACGGGGTCCAGCGACCAGGCACGGGGTCCGAGTGGCTCGCCAAATGGTCCTTGGCACATCCTCAACGCGGGGACGGGCCACACCGACTTCGCGCGGGGTCCCAGCGGCTTGCCAAATGGTCCCTGGCACCTCACCAATATGTGCACAGTCCCCAGCAACCTCGAGCGGGGTCCCAATGGCTCATCAAATGGTCCCTGGCTCCTACCCAGCACACGCACAGGGCCTAGCAACCACGCGCAGTGTCCCAGCGGCTCTCAAATGTTCACTGGCACATCCACAGCGAGGGCACGGGCCCAGCGAATTCGTGCTGGGTCCCAGTGGCTTCCCAAATGGCCTATGGCCCCTCCCAAGCGTGCGCACGGGGCACAGCGACTTCGCACGGGGTCCCAGAGGATCGCCAAATAATACCTGCCACCTCCCCAGCGCGTGCACGGGGTCCAGCAACACCGCGTGGGTTCCCAGCGACACACCAAATGCTCCCTGGCACCTCACCAGTGCGCACACGAAACCCAGTGACATCGCGCGTTGTCCAAGCGGCTTGCCAAACTGTCCCTAGCAGCTCACTAGCACGCGCAGGGACCCCAGCGACATCGCGTAGTGTTCCGGCGGCTCACAATTGCTCCCTGGCACCTCCCCAGCACACACACGGGCACCAGAGACACCGTACAGGGTCCATGCGGCTCAACAAATGGTCCCTGGGGCCCATGCACATCCCCAGCGCGTGCATGGGCCCCAACAGGTTCGCGCGTTGGGTTCCAGCGGCCCGCCAAACGGTCCCTGACACCTCCCCAGCGATCGTACGAGCCCCAACGACCACGCACAGGGTCCCAGAGGCTCGCCAAATGGTCCCTGGCACATCCCCAGCGACCCCGCGCTGAGTCTGAGCGGCTCGGCAAATCGTCCCTGGCACCTCCCCAGCGCGCGCATGGGGCCCAGCGACCCCGCGCGGGGTCCCAGCGGCTTGCCAAACTGTCCCTGGCACTTCCCCAGCATGCGCACAGGCCCCAGCGACCTCGAGCGGGGTCCCAACGGCTCATCAAATGGTCCCTGGCACATCCCCAGCGAGCGCACGGGCCCAGCAAATTCGCGCCGGGGTCCCAGCGGATCGTCAAATAATTCATGCCAGCTCCCCAGCTGGGCAGCGGGCCCAGCGACACATGGCGGGGTAACAGCGGCTGGCCAAATGGTCCCTGGCCCTCCCCAGCGCGCACACTGGGACCAGCGACCCAGCACGGGGTAACAGCGGCTCGCCAAATGATTCCTGGCACCTCCCCAGAGCACGCACGGGGCCGAGAGATCACGCGCGGTGTCGCAGCGGCTCGCCAAATGATACCTGGCACATCCCCAGAACGCACACGGGCCCCAGAGACCCCGCACTGGGTCCGGGCGACTTTGCGCAGGGTCCCAGCGGCTTGCCAAATGGTCCCTGGCACTTCCCCAGCACATACACAGGCGCCAGAGACCCCGCGCGGGGTCCAAGGGGCTCGCCAAATGGTCCCTGGCACATCCCCAGCGTGCTCACTGGGCCCAACGACCCCGCGCGGGGTTCCTGCGACACACCAAATGGTCCCTGGCACCTCTCCAGTGTGAACACGAACCCCAGCGACATTGGGCATTGTCAAAGCAGCTTGCCAAACTGTCCCTGGCACCTCAGCAGAAAGCGCAGGGGCCACAGCAACTTCGCGCGGGGTAAAAGCGGCTTGCCAAATGGTCCCTGGCACCTCCCCAGCATAAGCACGGGGCCCAGCGACCCGGCACAGGGACCCAGAGGCTCGCCAAATGGTCCCTGGCACCACCCCAGCAAGCTCACGGGCACCAGCGACTTCGCATGGGGTTCCTGCGGCCCGCCAAACGGTCCCTGGCACCTCCCCAGCGCATGCACGTACCCCAGCGACTTCGTGCGGGTCAAAGCGTCTCGCGAAATGGTCCCTGGAACATCCCCAGCACACACAGGGGCCTCAGCAACATCGTGCTCGGTCCCAACTACTCGCAAATGGTCCCTGACACCTCTCCAGCATGCGCACGGGACCCAGCGACCCCACGCGGGGTCCCAGCTGCTCGCAAAATGCTCCCTGGCACCTCCCAAGCATGCACACGGCCTCCAGCGACTTGGTGTGGGGTTCCAGCAGCTCGTCAAACTGTCCCTGGCACTTCCCCAGCGTGCATATGGGGCCCAGCGACCCCGCGCGGGGTCCGAACGGCTCGCCAAATGGTCCCTGGCACCTCCCAAGCACGCACACTGGCCCCAGCGACTTCGTGTGCAGTTCCAGTGGCTCGCCAAACTGTCCCTGGCACTTACCCAGTCCACGCACGGCGCCCAGCTATCCCGCGCGGGGTCAAAGCGGCTCGCCAACTGTTCACTGGCACCTCCCCAGCGATCGCACGAGCCCCAGCGACCTTGCGCAGGGTCCCAGATGCTCGCCAAATGGTCCCTGGCATATCCCCAGCACACACACGGGCCCCGGCGACTTCGCACGGGGTCCCAGCAGCTCAGCAAATCGTCCCTGGCACCTGCCCAACGCACACTGGCCCCAGCGACTTCGTGTGCGGTTCCAGCGGCTCACCAAAGTGTTCCTGGCACTTACACAGCGCGCGCACGGGCCACAGCGACTTCACGCGGGGTCCCAGCAGCTCGCAAATGGTTCCTGACACATCCCTAACGCGCGGACGGACCCCAGCGGCTTGCCAAATGGTCCCTGGCACCTCACCAGCATGCGCACAGGCACCAGCGACCTCGAGCGGGGTCCCAACGGCTCATCAAATGGTCCCTGGCTCCTACCCAGCACACGCACCGGGCCTAGCAACCACGCACGGTGTCCCAGCGGCTTGCAAATGTTCACTGGCACTTCCCCAGCGAGCGCACGTGCCCAAAAGCGTTGGGTCCCAGCGGCTTACCAAATGGTATATGGCCCCTCCCAAGTGTGCGCACGGGGCACAGCGACTTCGCCCGGGGTCCCAGCAGCTCGCCAAATAATCCCTGGCACCTCCCCAGCGCGTACACGGGGCCCAGCGACACCGCGCTGGGTCCCAGCGGCTCGCCAAATGGTCCCTGGCCCCTACCCAGCGAGCACACTGGGACCAGCGACCCAGCGTGGGGTCCCAGCGGCTCGCCAAATGGTCCCTGGCCCCTCCCCCAGCGCGCACACTGGGACCAGCGACCCCGAGCGTGGTAAGAGCGGCTCGCAAATGGTCCCTGGCACCTCCCCAGCACGCACACAGGATCCAGAGACTGCGCGCTGGGTCCGACCTGCTCTCCAAATGGTTCCTGACACATCCCCAACGCGCAGACGGGCCCCAGCGACTTCGCGCGTGGTCCCAGAGGCTCGCCAAATGATCCCTGGCACCACCCCAGCAAGCTCACGGGCACCAGCGACTTCAAGATGGGGTTCCAGCGGCCCGCCAAACGGTCCCTGGCACCTCCCCAGCGCATGCCACGCACCCCAGCGACTTCGTCGGGTCAAAGCGTCTTCTTGAAATGGTCCCTGGAACCTCCCCAGCGCATGCATGGGGCCCAGCGACCCCGCGCGGGGTCCGAGCGTCTCGCCAGATGGTCCCTGGCACCTCAACAGCACGCACACGGGCCCCAGCGACATCGCGCATGGTCCCAACGGCCCGCAAATGGTCCCTGGCACATCCCCAGCGCATGCACGGGCCCCAGCGACTTCAGCGAGAGGTCAGCGGCTCGCCAAATGGTCCCTGGCACCTCCCAGCGAATGGGGCCCAGCCACGCCGAGCAGGGTCCCAACGGCTCATCAAATGGTCCCTGGCTCCTACCCAGCGCACACACAGGGCCTAGCAACCACGCGCGGTGTCCCAGCAGCTCGCAAATGGTCCCTGGTACATCCCCAGCCATAGCACAAGCCCCAACGACCTCGCGCAGGGTCTCAGAGGCTCGCCAAATGGTCCCTGGCACATCCCCAGCACGCACACTGGACCCAGTGACATCGCGCGGGGTCCCAAAGGCTCGCAAATGGTCCCTGGTGCCACCCCAGCACACACACGGGGGCCCAGAGACCCCACGCGGGGTCCAAGCGGCTCCGCAAATGGTCCCAGGCACATCCACAGCAATCGCTCGGGTCCCAGACACCTCACGCAGGGTCCCAGAGGCTCGCCAAACGGTCCCTGGCACCTCCCCAGCGCACGCACGTACCCCAGCGACTTCGTGCGGGTCAAAGCGTCTCGCGAAATGGTCCCTGGAACCTCCCCAGCGCGTGCATGGGGCCCAGCGACCCCGTGCGGGGTCCGAGCGTCTCGCCAGATGGTCCCTGGCACCTCAACAGCACGCACACGGGCCCCAGCAACATCGCGCATGGTCCCAACGGCCCGCAAATGGTCCCTGGCACATCCCCAGCGCATGCACGGGCCCCAGCGACCTCGCGAGAGGTCAAAGCGGCTCGCCAAATGGTCCCTGGCACCTCACCAGCACGCACACGGGCCCCAGCGACTTCGTGTGCGGTTCCAGTGGCTCGCCAAACTGTCCCTGGCACTTCCCCAGTCCATGCACGGCGCCCAGCTACCCCGCGCGGGGTCAAAGCGGCTCGCCAACTGTTCACTGGTACCTCCCCAGCGATCGCCACGAGACCCAGCGACCTATCGCGCAGGGGTCCCAGATCGTTTCGCCAAATGGTCCTGGGACATCCCCAGCACACACACGGGCCCCGGCAACTTCGCACGGGGTCCCAGCGGCTCAGCAAATCGTCCCTGGCACCTGCCCAACGCGCGCATGGGGCCCAGCGACCCCGCTCGGGGTCCGAGTGGCTCGCAAAATGGTCCCTGGCTCCTACCCATCACGCACACTGGCCCCAGCGACTTCGTGTGCGGTTCCCGCGGCTCACCAAAGTGTTCCTGGCACTTACACAGCGCGCGCACGGGCCACAGCGTATTCACGCAGGGTCCCAGCAGGTCGCAAATGGTTCCTGACACATCCCTAACGCACGGACGGACCCCAGCGGCTTGCCAAACGGTCCCTGGCACCTCACCAGCATGCGCACAGGCACCAGCGACCTCGAGCGGGGACCCAACGGCTCATCAAATGGTCCCTGGCTCCTACCCAGCACACGCACAGGGCCTAGCAACCACGCGCGGTGTCCAAGCAGCTCGCAAATGTTCACTGGCACATCCCCAGCGAGCGCACGGGCCCAGCAAATTCGCGCCGGGTCCCAGTGGCTTCCCAAATGGTCTATGGCCCCTCCCAAGCGTGCGCACGGGGCACAGCGACTTCGCCCGGGGTCCCAGCGGATCGCCAAATAATTCCTGCCACCTCCCCAGCGCGTGCACGGTGCCCAGCGACACCGCGCGGGGTAACAGCGGCTGGCCAAATGGTCCCTGGCCCCTCCCCAGCGCGCACACTGGGACCAGCGACCCAGCATGGGGTAACAGCAGCTCGCCAAATGATCCCTGGCACCTCCCCAGAGCGCACACGGGCCCCAGAGACCCCGCACTGGGTCCGAGCGACTTTGCGCGGGGTCCCAGCGGCTTGCCAAATGGTCCCTGGCACTTCCCAGGCACACACACAGGCCCCAGAGACCCCACGTGGGGTCCAAGGGGCTCACCAAATGGTCCCTGGCACATCCCCAGCGTGCTCACTGGGCCCAACGACCCCGCGCGGGGTTCCAGCGACACACCAAATGGTCCCTGGCACCTCTCCAGTGTGAACACGAACCCCAGCGACATTGGGCGTTGTCAAAGCGGCTTGCCAAATTGTCCCTGGCACCTCACCAGAACGCGCAGGGGCCCCAGTGACATCACGTAGTGTTCCGGCGGCTCGCAAATGGTCCCTGGCACCTCCCCAGCACATGAACGGGCCCCAGCGACCCCGCGCGGGGTCCGATTGGTTGGCCAGATTGTAACTGGCACATCCCCAGCGCGCGCACGGGCCCCAGTGAATTTGCGCAGGGTCTCGGCAGCTTCCCAAATGATCCCTGGCACCTCCCCAGCACGCGCACAGGCCCTAGAGACTTTGCGTGGGTTTCCGGCGGCTTGCCAAACTGTCCCTGACATCTCCCCAGCGATCGCAAGAGCCCCAGCTACCTCACGCAGCAGCTCGCCAAATGGTCCCTGACACCTCCCCAATGCGCATGGGGCCCAGCGACCTTGCGCGGGGGGTCCCGGCCTCGCCAGATGGTCCCTGGCACCTCAACAGCACGGACACGGGCCGCAGCGACATCGCCAAGATGGTACCAACGGCCCGCAAATGGTCCCTGGCACATCCCAGCGCCGCCAGCGAGGTCAAAGCGGCTCGCCAAATGTTCCCTGGCACCTCAACAGCACGCACACGGGCCCGATCGACTTCGTGTGGGGTCCCAGCGGCTGGCCAAATGGTCCTTGGCCCATGTCCAGCGCACGCACTCGGAACAGCGACCAAGCGCGGGGTGCCAGCGACTCGCCAAATGATCCCTGACACCTCCCCAGCGAGCGCAAGGGCCCCAGCGACATCGCGCGGGGTCCCAACTGCTCGCAAATGGTCCCTGACACATCCCCAGCGCACTTCTTGCGGGGTCAAAGCGGCTTACTAAATGGTCCCTGGCACCTCCCCAGCACGCACACGGTACCCAGCGACTTCGCGTGGGGTTCCACCAGCTTGCAAAACGGTCCCTGACACCTCCCCAGCGATCGCAGAGCCCAGGCGACCTTGCGCAGTGTCCCAGTGGCACGCCAAACGGTCCCTGACACCTCCCCACGGTACCCAGCGACTTCGCGTGGGGTTCCACCGGCTTGCAAAACGGTCCCTGACACCTCCCCAGCGATCGCAGAGCCCAGGCGACCTTGCGCAGTGTCCCAGCGGCACGCCAAACAGTCCCCGACACCTCCCCAGCATGCGCACGGGCCCCAGCGACTTTGCGTGGGGTTCCAGCGGCCCGCCAAATGGTCCCTGACACCTCCCCAGTGATCGCATGAACCGCAGCGACTGCGCTCAGGGTCCCAGAGGCTCGACAAATGGTCCCTGGAACATCCCCAGCACACACACGGGCCCCAGTGATAACACGCGGGGTCCCAACTGCTCGCAAATGGTCCCTGGCACATCCCCAGTGACTTTGTGTGGGGTACCAATGGCTCGCCAAACTGTCCCTTGCACTTCCCCAGCGCGCACATGGGGCACAGCGAAACTGCGCAGGGACCGAGCGGCTCGCAAAATGGTCCCTGGCATCTCCCCAGCATGCGCACGGGGCAGACCAGCGACTTCGGGTGCGGTTCAAGTGGCCCGCCAAACTGTCCCTGACACCTCTCCAGCCATCGCCACGAACCCCAGCGAACTTCGCGCGGGGTCCCAGAGGCTCGCCAAATGGTCCCTGGAACATCCCCAGCACACACAGGGGCCTCAGCAACATCGTGCTCGGTCCCAACTACCCGCAAATGGTCCCTGACACCTCTCCAGCATGCGACGGGACCCAGCGACCCCACCGCGCTGGGTCCCAGCTGCTCGTAAAATGCTCCCTGGCACCTCCCAAGCATGCACACGGCCTCCAGCGACTTGGTGTGGGGTTCAGCAGCTCGTCAAACTGTCCCTGGCACTTCCCCAGCGGCATATGGGGCCCAGCGACCCGCCGCCTGGGTCCGAGCTTGCTTCGCCAAATGGTCCCTGGCACCTCCCAAGCACGCACACTGGCCCCAGCGACTTCGTGTGCAGTTCCAGTGGCTCGCCAAACTGTCCCTGGCACTACCCAGTCCACACGCGCCCAGCTACCCCGCGCGGGGTCAGCGGCTCGCCAACTGTTCACTGGCACCTCCCCAGCGATCGCACGAGCCCCAGCGACCTTGCGCAGGGTCCCAGATGCTCGCCAAATGGTCCCTGGCATATCCCCAGCACACACGGGCCCCGCGACCGCACGGGGTCCCAGCAGCTCAGCAAATCGTCCCTGGCACCTGCCCAACGCGCGCATGGGGCCCAGCGACCCCTCTCGGGGTCCGAGTGGCTCGCAAATGGTCCCGGCTGGGGTCCCATCACGCACACTGGCCCCAGTGACTTGCAGCGGTTCCTGGCTCACCAAAGTGTTCCTGGCACTTACACAGCGCAGCAAGACGGGCCACAGCGACTTCACACGGGGTCCCAGCAGCTCGCAAATGGTTCCTGACACATCCCCTAACGCGCAGACGGGACGGACCCCAGCGGCTTGCCAAATGGTCCCTGGCACCTCACCAGCAGCATGCGACAGGCACCAGCGACCTCGAGCGGGTCCCAACGGCTCATCAAATGGTCCCTGGCTCCTACCCAGCACACGCACCGGGCCTAGCAACCACGCACGGTGTCCCAGCGGCTTGCAAATGTTCACTGGCACTTCCCCAGCGAGCGCACGTGCCCAGCGAATTCGCGTTGGGTCCCAGCGGCTTACCAAATGGTATATGGCCCCTCCCAAGTGTGCGCACGGGGCACAGCGACTTCGCCCGGGGTCCCAGCAGCTCGCCAAATAATCCCTGGCACCTCCCCAGCGCGTACACGGGGCCCAGCGACACCGCGCTGGGTCCCAGCGGCTCGCCAAATGGTCCCTGGCCCCTACCCAGCGAGCACACTGGGACCAGCGACCCAGCGCGGGGTCCCAGCGGCTCGCCAAATGGTCCCTGGCCCCTCCCCAGCGCGCACACTGGGACCAGCGACCCAGCGCGGGGTAAGAGCGGCTCGCAAATGGTCCCTGGCACCTCCCCAGCACGCACACAGGATCCAGAGACTGCGCGCTGGGTCCGACCTGCTCTCCAAATGGTTCCTGACACATCCCCAACGCGCAGACGGGCCCCAGCGACTTCGCGCGTGGTCCTAGCAGCTTCCCAAATGGTCCCTGGCACCTCCCCAGCATACGCACGGGGCCCAGCGACCCGGCACAGGGTCCCAGATGCTCGCCAAATGATCCCTGGCACCACCCCAGCAAGCTCACGGGCACCAGCGACTTCGCATGGGGTTCCAGCGGCCCGCCAAACGGTCCCTGGCACCTCCCCAGCGCATGCACGTACCCCAGCGACTTCGTGCGGGTCAAAGCGTCTCGCGAAATGGTCCCTGGAACCTCCCCAGCGCGTGCATGGGGCCCAGCGACCCCGTGCGGGGTCCGAGCGTCTCGCCAGATGGTCCCTGGCACCTCAACAGCACGCACACGGGCCCCAGAGACATCGCGCATGGTCCCAACGGCCCGCAAATGGTCCCTGGCACATCCCCAGCACATGCACGGGCCCCAGCGACTTCGCGAGAGGTCAAAGCGGCTCGCCAAATGGTCCCTGGCACCTCCCCAGCGCGCGAATGGGGCCCAGCCACGCCGAGCAGGGTCCCAACGGCTCATCAAATGGTCCCTGGCTCCTACCCAGCGCACACACAGGGCCTAGCAACCACGCGCGGTGTCCCAGCAGCTCGCAAATGGTCCCTGGTACATCCCCAGCCATAGCACAAGCCCCAACGACCCTCGCAAGAGGGTCTCAGAGGCTCGCCAAATGGTCCCTGGCACATCCCCAGCACGCACACTGGACCCAGTGACATCGCGCGGGGTCCCAAAGGCTCGCAAATGGTCCCTGGTGCCACCCCAGCACACACACGGGGGCCCAGAGACCCCACGCGGGGTCCAAGCGGCTCCGCAAATGGTCCCAGGCACATCCACAGCAATCGCCGGGTCCCAGACACCCACGCAGGGTCCCAGAGGTCGCCAAACGGTCCCTGGCACCTCCCCAGCGCACGCACGTACCCCAGCGACTTCGTGCGGGTCAAAGCGTCTCGCGAAATGGTCCCTGGAACCTCCCCAGCGCGTGCATGGGGCCCAGCAACCCCGTGCGGGGTCCGAGCGTCTCGCCAGATGGTCCCTGGCACCTCAACAGCACGCACACGGGCCCCAGCGACATCGCGCATGGTCCCAACGGCCCGCAAATGGTCCCTGGCACATCCCCAGCGCATGCACGGGCCCCAGCGACTTCGCGAGAGGTCAAAGCGGCTCGCCAAATGGTCCCTGGCACCTCACCAGCACGCACACTGGCCCCAGCGACTTCGTGTGCGGTTCCAGTGGCTCGCCAAACTGTCCCTGGCACTTCCCCAGTCCATGCACGGCGCCCAGCTACCCCGCGCGGGGTCAAAGCGGCTCGCCAACTGTTCACTGGTACCTCCCCAGCGATCGCACGAGACCCAGCGACCTTGCGCAGGGTCCCAGATGCTCGCCAAATGGTCCCTGGGACATCCCCAGCACACACACGGGCCCCGGCAACTTCGCACGGGGTCCCAGCGGCTCAGCAAATTGTCCCTGGCACCTGCCCAAGCCAAGATAGCCCAGCGACCCTTCGGGGTCCGAGTGGCTATAAAATGGTCCCTGGCTCCTCCCATCACGCACACTGGCCCCAGCGACTTGTGTAGCGGTTCCGCTGCTCACCAAAGTGTTCCTGGGCACTTACACAAGCAGCACAGACGGGTCCCCACAGCGACTTCCCCACGCAGGGTCCCAGCGGCTTGCCAAACGGTCCCTGGCACCTCACCAGCATGCGCACAGGCACCAGCGACCTCGAGCGGGGACCCAACGGCTCATCAAATGGTCCCTGGCTCCTACCCAGCACACGCACAGGGCCTAGCAACCACGCGCGGTGTCCAAGCAGCTCGCAAATGTTCACTGGCACATCCCCAGCGAGCGCACGGGCCCAGCAAATTCGCGCCGGGTCCCAGTGGCTTCCCAAATGGTCTATGGCCCTCCCCAGCGCCGCAAACAATCCCTGGGGGGCACAGCGAGACCGCCCGGGGTCCCAGCGGATCGCCAAATAATCCCTGCCACCTCCCCAGCGCGTGCACGGTGCCCAGCGACACCGCGCGGGGTAACAGCGGCTGGCCAAATGGTCCCTGGCCCCTCCCCAGCGCGCACACTGGGACCAGCGACCCAGCATGGGGTAACAGCAGCTCGCCAAATGATCCCTGGCACCTCCCCAGAGCGCACACGGGCCCCAGAGACCCCGCACTGGGTCCGAGCGACTTTGCGCGGGGTCCCAGCGGCTTGCCAAATGGTCCCTGGCACTTCCCAGGCACACACACAGGCCCCAGAGACCCCACGTGGGGTCCAAGGGGCTCACCAAATGGTCCCTGGCACATCCCCAGCGTGCTCACTGGGCCCAACGACCCCGCGCGGGGTTCCTGCGACACACCAAATGGTCCCTGGCACCTCTCCAGTGTGAACACGAACCCCAGCGACATTGGGCGTTGTCAAAGCGGCTTGCCAAATTGTCCCTGGCACCTCACCAGAACGCGCAGGGGCACCAGTGACATCACGTAGTGTTCCGGCGGCTCGCAAATGATCCCTGGCACCACCCCAGCACGCACGGGCCCCAGCAACTTCGCGTGGGGTCCCAGTGGCTCGCCAAGTGGTCCCTGGTACCTCCCCAGCGCGCGCACGGTGCCCAGGGACCCAGAGCGGTGTGCCAGCAGCTCGCCAAATGGTCCCTGGCACCACCCCAGCACGCACACGGGCCCCAGCGACTTCGCGCAGGATCCCAGAGGTTCGCCAAATGGTCCCTGGCACATCCCCAGCGCATGCACGGGCCCCAGCGACTTCGCGCTGGGCCAAAGCGGCTTGCCAAACAGTCCCTGTCACCTCTCCAGCGATTGCAGAGCCCAAGCGACCTCACGCAGTGTCCCAGCGGCTCGCCAAATGGTCCCTAGCACCTCCCCAGCGCGCCTTACGGGCCCCAGCGACCGGCGTGGGTTTCCAGCGGACGCGAAATGGTCCCTGACACCTCCTCAGTGATCGCGACCTATAACGACCTCAGGCAGGGTAAAAAGGCTCGCCAAATGATCCCTGGCACATCCCCAGCACACGACAGGCCCCAGCAACTGGCGTGGGGTCCCAGTGGCTCGCCAAATGGTCCCTGGCACCACCCCAGCACGCACATGGGCCCCAGCGACTTCGCGCGGGATCCCAGAGGTTCGCCAAATGGTCCCTGGCACATCCCCATAACATGCACGGGCCCCAGCAACTTCGCATGGGGTCCCAGTGGCTCGCCAAGTGGTCCCTGGTACCTCCCCAGCGCGCGCACGGTGCCCAGGGACCCAGCGCGGTGTGCCAACAGCTCGCAAATGGTCCCTTGCACATCCCCAGCGATTGCAGAGCCCAAGCGACCTCGCGCAGTGTCCAAGCGGCTCGCCAAATGGTCCCTAGCACCTCCCCAGCGCACGCACGGGCCCCAGCGACTTCGCGTGGGTTTCCAGCGGACCGCGAAATGGTCCCTGACACCTCCCCAGTGATCGCACGACCCATAACGACCTCACGCAGGGTCCCAGAGGCTCACCAAATGGTCGCTGGCACATCCTCAGCACGTGCAGGGTGCCCAGGGACCCAGCGCGGTGTGCCAACAGCTCGCAAATGGTCCCTTGCACATCCCCAGCGCACGCACGGGCCCCAGCGACTTCGCGCGGGGTCAAAGCGGCTTGCCAAATGGTCCCTGGCACCTCCCCAGCACGTGAACGGGCCGCAGCGACCACGCGCGGGGTCCGATTGGTTGGCCAGATTGTAACTCGCACATCCCCAGCGCGCGCACGGGCCCCAGTGAATATGCGCAGGGTACCGGCAGCTTCCCAAATGATCCCTGGCACCTCCCCAGCACGCACACGGGCCCTAGAGACTTTGCGTGGGTTTCCAGCGGCTTGCCAAACTGTCCCTGACATCTCCCCAGCGATCGCAAGAGCCCCAGCTACCTCACGCAGTGTCAAAGCGGCTCGCCAAATGGTCCCTGACACCTCCCCAACGCACGCATGGGCCCCAGAAACCCGCGCAGTGTCCGAGCGGCTCGCCAAATGATCCCTGGCACCTCCCCAGCACGTGCACGGGCCCTAGAGACTTTGCGTGGGTTTCCAGCGGCTCGCCAAACTGTCCCTTGCACTTCCCCAGCGCTCGCATGGGGCCCAGCGATCCCACGCCGGGTCCCAGCAGCTCGCCAAATAATCCCTGGCACATCCCCAGCACACACACGGCCCCAGAGACCCCGCGCGGGGTCCAAGCGCCTCCCCAAATGGTCCCTGGCACATCCCCAGCACGCGCACAGGCCCAAGCTACTTCGCGTGGGGTTCCAGCGGCCCACCAAACGTCCCTGACACCTCCCCAGCGATCGCACAAGCCGAACGACCTCGCGCAGGGTCCCAGAGGCTCTCCAAATGGTCCCTGGCACATCCACAGCACGCGCACGGGACCCAGCAACTTCGCGTGGGGTTCCAACGGCCCGCGAAATGGTCCCTGACACCTCCCCAGCGATCGCACGATCCCCAGCGACCTAGCATAAGGTCCCAGAGGCTTGCCAAATGCTCCCTAGCACCTCCCCAGCACGCACACAGGCCCCAGCGACTTGGTGGGGTTCCAGCGGCTCGCCAAACTGTCCCTGGCACTTTTCCAGAGTGCACATGGGGCCAAACGACCCCTTGCGGGGTCCCAGCGGCTCGCCAAATAATCCCTGGCACATACCCAGCCCAGCCACGGGCCCCAGCGACCCAGCGCGGGGTCACAGTGGCTCGCCAAATGGTCCCTGGCACATCCACAGCACGTGCACGGGCCCCAGCGACTTTTCACGAGGTCCCAGTGGCTCGCAAATGGTCCCTGACACCTCCTCAGCAATCGCGCGGGTCCCAGAGACCTCACGCAGGGTCCCAGAGGCTCGCCAAATGGTCCCTGGCATCTCCAAAGCATGCGCACGGGCATCAGCGACTCCGCGTAGGGTTCCAGAGGCCCGCCAAACGGTCTCTGACACCTCCCCAGCGATCGTACGAGCCCCAACGACCTCGTGCAGGGTCCCAGAGGCTAGCCAAATGGTCCCTGGTCCCTCCCCGGCGCAAGCACTGGGCCCCAGCGACATCGCGTGGGGTCCCAACGGCTCGCAAATGGTCCCTGGCACATCCCCAGCGCACGAATGGGCCCCAGCGACTTCGCGCTGGGTCAAAGCGGCTTACCAAACGGTCCCTGACACCTCCCCAGCAATCGCAGAGTCCAAGCGATCCAGCATGGGGTCCCAGCGGCTCGCCAAATGGTCCCTGACACCTCCCCAGCATGCACACGGATCCCAGAGAACTCACGCAGTGTCCCAGAGGCTCGCCAAATAGTCCCTGGCACATCCCCAGTGCACGCACGGGCACCAGCGACTTCGCGCGGGGTCAAAGCAGCTCGCGAAATGGTCCCTGGCACCTTCCCAGCGCGCGCATGGGGCCAAGCGACCCCCTGCGGGGTCCGAGCGTCTCGCCAGATGGTCCCTGGCACCTCAACAGCACGCACACGGGCCCCAGCGACATCGCGTGTGGTCCCAACAGCCCGCAAATGCTCCCTGGCACATCCCCAGCGTACGCACGGGCCCCAGCGACTTCGCGCGAGGTCAAAGCAGCTTGCCAAATGGTCCCTGGAACCTCCCCAGCGCACGCATGGGGCCCAGCGACACCGCGCAGGGTCCCTGATGCTCGCCAAATGGTCCCTGGAACATCCCCAGCACACACACGGGACCCAGCAACTTCGCTCAGGCTACCAACTGCTCGCAAATGGTCCCTGGCACATCCCCAGCACGCACACGGGACCCAGCGACTTCGCGTGGGGTTCCAGTGGCCCGCCAAACGGTCCCTGGCACTTCCGAGTGATCGCACGAGCCCCAGCGACCTCTCACAGGGTCCTAGAGGCTTGCCAAATGATTCCTGGAACATCACCAGCACGCACACGGGCCCCAACGACATCGCGAACCCAACTGCTAGCAAATGGTCCCTGACACCTCCCCAGCGCGCACATGGGGCCCAGCGACTTCGTGTGGAGTTCCAGCGGCTCGCCAAACTGTCCCTGGCACATCGCCAGCGAGCACATGGGGCCCAGCGACACCGCGCGGGGTCAGAACGGCTCACCAAATGTCCCCTGGCACCTCCCCAGCACACGCACGGGGCCCAGCGAATTCGCGTGGGGTTCCAGCATCCCACCAAACGGTCACTGACACCTCCCCAGCGATCGCACGAGCCCCAGCGACCTCGCGCAGGGTCCCAGAGGCTCGCCAAATGGTCCCTGGTCCCTCCCCAGCGCAAGCACTGGGCCCCAGCGACACCACGCGGGGGTCCCAACGTCTCGCAAATGGTCCCTGGCACATCCCCAGCAACACGGGCCCAAGCAACGGCGTGGGGTTCCAGCGGCCCGCCAGACGGTCCCTGGCACCTCCCCAGCGATCACACAAACCCCAACGACCTTGCGCAGGGTCCCAGAGGCTCGCCAAATGGTCCCTGGTCCCTCCCCAGCGCAAGCACTGGGCCCCAGCGACACCACGCGGGGGTCTCAACGTCTCGCAAATGGTCCCTGGCACATCCCCAGCACGCACACGGGCCCCAGCGACATCGTGCGGTGTCCCAACAGCTCGCAAATGGTCCCTGGCACATCCGCAGCGTGCGCACGGGGCCCAGCGACCCCGCGCGTGGTGCCAGCGGCTTGCCAAATGGTCCCTGGCACCTCCAAGGTGCACGCATAGGGCTCAGTGACCCAGCGCGGGGTGCCAGCGGCTCGCCAAATGATCTCTGGCACATTCCCAGCACGCACACGGGCCCCAGATACACCGCTCGGGGCAAATGCGGTTCAAGAAATGGTCCCTGGCACATCCCCAGCACGCGCACAGGCCCAAGCTACTTCGCGTGGGGTTCCAGCGGCCCACCAAACGTCCCTGACACCTCCCCAGCGATCGCACAAGCCGAACGACCTCGCGCAGGGTCCCAGAGGCTCTCCAAATGGTCCCTGGCACATCCACAGCACGCATGACGGGACCCAGCAACGGCGTGGGGGTTCCAGCGGCCCGCCAAATGGTCCCTGACACCTCCCCAGCGATCGCACGATCCCCAGCGACCTAGCATAAGGTCCCAGAGGCTTGCCAAATGCTCCCTAGCACCTCCCCAGCACGCACACAGGCCCCAGCGACTTGGTGGGGTTCCAGCGGCTCGCCAAACTGTCCCTGGCACATCGCCAGCGAGCACATGGGGCCCAGCGACCCCGCGCAGGGTCAGAACGGCTCGCCAAATGGTCCCAGACACCTCCCCAGCGAGCGCATGGGGCCCAGCGACTTCGCGTGGGGTTCCAGTGGCCCGCCAAACGGTCCCTGACACTTCCCGAGCGATCGCACGAGCCCCAGCGACCTCTCGCAGGGTCCCAGAGGTTCGCCAAATGATTCCTGGAACATCACCAGCACGCACACGGGCCCCAGCAACATCGCGCAAGGTCCCAACTGCTAGCAAATGGTCCCTGACACCTCCCCAGCGCGCACATGGGGCCCCGCGACTTGTCTCAGCAGCTCGCCAAATGGTCTCTAACACCTCCCCGGCACATGCACGCGGCCCAGCGACCCCGTGCGGGGTCCCAGCGACTCGCCAAATGATCCCTGGCACATCCCCAGCCCGGACACGGGCCCCAGCGACCCCGCGATGGGCAAGAGCGGCTCAGAAATGGTTCCTGGCACATCCCCAGCACGCGCACGGGCCCCAGCGACGTCACGTGGGGTTCCAGCGGCACGCCAAACGGTCCCTGACACCTCCCCAGCGATCGCACGAATCCCAGCGACCTCGCGCACGGTCACAGAGTATAGCCAAATGATCCCTGGAACATCCCCAACAAACGCACGGGCCCCAGCGACTATGCACGGGATCCCAGCGGCTCGCCAGATGGTCCCTGGCACCTCACCAGCACGCACACTGGCCCCAGCGACTTCGTGTGCGGTTCCAGTGGCTCGCCAAACTGTCCCTGGCACTTCCCCAGTCCACGCACGGCGCCCAGCTACCCCGCGCGGGGTCAAAGCGGCTCGCCAACTGTTCACTGGCACCTCCCCAGCGATCGCACGAGCCCCAGCGACCTTGCGCAGAGTCCCAGATGCTCGCCAAATGGTCCCTGGCACATCCCCAGCACACACACGGGCCCCGGCGACTTCGCACGGGGTCCCAGCGGCTCAGCAAATCGTCCCTGGCACCTGCCCAACGCGCGCATGGGGCCCAGCAACTCCGCTCGGGGTCCAAGTGGCTCGCAAAATGGTCCCTGGCTCCTACCCAACATGCACACTGGCCCCAGCGACTTCGTGTGCGGTTCTAGCGGCTCACCAAAGTGTTCCTGGCACTTACCCAGCGCACGCACGGGCCCCAGCGACTTCGCGTGGGTTTCCAGCGGACCGCAAAATGGTCCCTGACACCTCCCCAGTGATCGCACGACCTGTAACGACCTCACGCAGGGTCCCAGAGGCTCGCCAAATGGTCCCTGGCACATCCCCAGCACACGCACATGCCCCAGCAACTTCGCTTGGAGTCCCAGTGGCTTGCCAAACGGTCCCTGGCACCACCCCAGCACGCACATGGGCCCCAGCGACTTCGCGTGGGATCCCAGAGGTTCGCCAAATGGTCCCTGGCACATCCCCAGCACATGCACGGGCCCAGTGACTTCGCGCTGGGTCAAAGCGGCTTGCCAAACGGTCCCTGACACCTCCCCAGCGATCGCACGAGCCCCAGCGACCTTGCGCAGGGTCCCAGATGCTCGCCATATGGTCCCTGGCACATCCCCAGCACACACACGGGCCCCGGCGACTTCGCACGGGGTCCCAGCGGCTCAGCAAATCATCCCTGGCACCTGCCCGACGCGCGCATGGGGCCCAGCGACCCCGCTCGGGGTCCGAGTGGCTCGCAAAATGGTCCCTGGCTCCTACCCATCATGCACACTGGCCCCAGCGACTTCGTGTGCGGTTCCAGCGGCTCGCCAAAGTGTTCCTGGCACTTACCCAGCGCGCGCACGGGCCACAGCGACTTCACACGGGGTCCCAGCAGCTCGCAAATGGTTCCTGACACATCCCTAACGCGCGGACGGACCCCAGCGACTTCGTGCGGGGTCCCAGCGGCTTGCCAAATGGTCCCTGGCACCTCACCAGCATGCGCACAGGCACCAGCGACCTCGAGCGGGGTCCCAACGGCTCATCAAATGGTCCCTGGCTCCTACCCAGCACACGCACCGGGCCTAGCAACCACGCGCGGTGTCCCAGCGGCTTGCAAATGTTCACTGGCACTTCCCCAGCGAGCGCACGTGCCCAGCGAATTCGCGTTGGGTCCCAGCGGCTTACCAAATGGTATATGGCCCCTCCCAAGTGTGCGCACGGGGCACAGCGACTTCGCCCGGGGTCCCAGCGGCTCGCCAAATAATCCCTGGCACCTCCCCAGCGCGTACACGGGGCCCAGCGACACCGCGCTGGGTCCCAGCGGCTCGCCAAATGGTCCCTGGCCCCTACCCAGCGAGCACACTGGGACCAGCGACCCAGCGCGGGGTAACAGCGGCTCGCCAAATGGTCCCTGGCCCCTCCCCAGTGTGCACACTGGGACCAGCGACCCAGCGCAGGGTAACAGCGGCTCGCCAAATAATCCCTGGCACCTCCCCAGCACGCACACAGGATCCAGAGACCGCGCGCTGGGTCCGAGCTGCTCTCCAAATGGTCCCTGGCACCTTCCCAGCGCGTGCATGGGGCCCAGCGACACCGCGCGGGGTCCCAGCGGCTCGCCAAATGGTCCCTGGCCCCTCCCCAGCGCGCACACTGGGACCTGCTCTCCAAATGGTTCCTGACACATCCCCAACGCGCAGACGGGCCCCAGCGACTTTGCGCGTGGTCCTAGCAGCTTCCCAAATGGTCCCTGGCACCTCCCTAGCACACACACGGGCCCCAGAGACCCGCAGCCGGGATCCATGCTCGCCAAACGATCCCTGACACCTCCCCAGCGATCGCACGGGCCACAGCGACTTCGCGCGGGGTAAAAGCGGCTTGCCAAATGGTCCCTGGCACCTCCCCAGCATGCGCACGGGGCCCAGCGACCCGGCATGGGGTCCGAGTGGCTCGCCAAATGGTCCTTGGCACCTCCCCAGCATACGCACGGGGCCCAGCGACCCCGCACAGGGTCCCAGCCGACTCGGCAAATCGTCCCTGACACATCCCCAGCGAGTGGACGGGCCCCAGCGACTTCGCACGGCGTCCTAGCGGCTTCCCAAATGGTCCCTGGCACCTCCCTTGCACACACACGGGCCCCAGAGACCCGGCACGGGGTCCGAGTGGCTCGCCAAATGGTCCTTGGCACCTCCCCAGCGATCGCACGGGCCACAGTGACATCGAGCGGGGTGAAAGCGGCTTGCCAAATGGTCCATGGCACCTCCCCAGCATGCGCACGGGGCCCAGCGTGCGCACGGGGCCCAGCGACCCCGTGCGGAGTCCCAGCGGCTTGCCAAATGGTCCTTGGAACCTCCCCAGTGCTCGCATAGGGCCCAGCTACCCCGCTCGGGGTCCGAGTGGCTCGCCAAACTGTCCCTGGCACTTCCTAAGCGCGCACACGGGCCACAGCGACTTCAAGAGGGGTCCCAGCAGCTCCCAAATGGTTCCTGACACATCCCCAACGCGCGGGGTCCCAGCGGCTTGCCAAATGGTCCCTGGCTCCTACCCAGCACACGGACAGGGCCTAGCAACCACGCGCGGTGTCCAAGCAGCTCGCAAATGTTCACTGGCACATCCCCAGCGAGTGCACGGGCCCAGCAAATTCGCGCCGGGTCCCAGTGGCTTCCCAAATGGTCTATGGCCCCTCCCAAAGCGGCGACGGGGCACAGCGACTTCGCCCGGGGTCCCAGCGGATCGCCAAATAATTCCTGCCACCTCCCCAAGCGTGCACGGTGCCCAGCGACACCGCGGGGCGGGGTAACAGCGGCTGGCCAAATGGTCCCTGGCCCTCCCCAGCGCCGCACACTGGGACCAGCGACCCAGCACGGGGTAACAGCAGCTCGCCAAATGATCCCTGGCACCTCCCCAGAGCGCACATGGGCCCCAAAAGACCCCGCACTGGGTCCGGCGACCAGCTTGGGGTCCCAGCGGCTCGCCAAATAATCCTGGCACCTCCCCAGCGCGTGCACAGGGGCCCAGCGACACGCTGGGTCCCAGCTCGCCAAATGGTCCCTGGCCCCTACCCAGCGAGCACACTGGGACCAGCGACCAGCAGCGCGGGGGTAACAGCGGCTCGCCAAATGGTCCCTGGCCCCTCCCAGTGTGCACACTGGGACCAGCGACCAGCGCAGGGTAACAGCGGCCGCGCCAAATAATCCCTGGCACCTCCCAGCACGCACACAGGATCCAGAGACCGCGCGCTGGGTCCGAGCTGCTCTCCAAACGGTCCCTGGCACCTCCCCAGCGATTGCAGAGCCCAAGCGACCTCGCGCCAGTGTCCAAGCGGCTCGCCAAATGGTCCCTAGCACCTCCCCAGCGCCACGACGGGCCCCAGCGACTGCGCGTGGGTTTCCAGCGGACCGCGAAATGGTCCCTGACACCTCCCCAGTGATCGCATGACCCATAACGACCTCACGCAGGGTCCCAGAGGCTCGCCAAATGGTCGCTGGCACATCCTCAGCACGTGCAGGGTGCCCAGGGACCCAGCGCGGTGTGCCAACAGCTCGCAAATGGTCCCTTGCACATCCCCAGCGCACGCACGGGCCCCAGCGACCGCTGGGTCAAAAGCGGCTGCCAAATGGTCCCTGGCACCTCCCCAGCACGTGAACGGGCCGCAGACGACTACACGCCGGGTCCGATTGGTTGGCCAGATTGTAACTCGCACATCCCCAGCGCGCGCACGGGCCCCAGTGAATATGCGCAGGGTACCGGCAGCTTCCCAAATGATCCCTGGCACCTCCCCAGCACGCACACGGGCCCTAGAGACTTTGCGTGGGTTTCCAGCGGCTTGCCAAACTGTCCCTGACATCTCCCCAGCGATCGCAAGAGCCCCAGCTACCTCACGCAGTGTCAAAGCGGCTCGCCAAATGGTCCCTGACACCTCCCCAACGCACGCATGGGCCCCAGAAACCCCGCGCAGTGTCCGAGCGGCTCACCAAATGATCCCTGGCACCTCCCCAGCACGTGCACGGGCCCTAGAGACTTTGCGTGGGTTTCCAGCGGCTCGCCAAACTGTCCCTTGCACTTCCCCAGCGCTCGCATGGGGCCCAGCGATCCCACGCCGGGTCCCAGCAGCTCGCCAAATAATCCCTGGCACATCCCCAGCACACACGGCCCCAGAGACCCCGCGCGGGGTCCAAGCGCCCCCAAATGGTCCCTGGCACATCCCCAGCACGCCAAGACAGGCCCAAGCTACTTGGGCGTGGGGTTCCAGCGGCCCACCAAACGTCCCTGACACCTCCCCAGCGATCGCACAAGCCGAACGACCTCGCGCAGGGTCCCAGAGGCTCTCCAAATGGTCCCTGGCACATCCACAGCACGCGCACGGGACCCAGCAACTTCGCGTGGGGTTCCAGCGGCCCGCGAAATGGTCCCTGACACCTCCCCAGCGATCGCACGATCCCCAGCGACCTAGCATAAGGTCCCAGAGGCTTGCCAAATGCTCCCTAGCACCTCCCCAGCACGCACACAGGCCCCAGCGACTTGGTGGGGTTCCAGCGGCTCGCCAAACTGTCCCTGGCACTTTTCCAGAGTGCACATGGGGCCAAACGACCCCTTGCGGGGTCCCAGCGGCTCGCCAAATAATCCCTGGCACATACCCAGCCAAGCCACGGGCCCCAGCGACCCAGCGCGGGGTCACAGTGGCTCGTCAAATGGTCCCTGGCACATCCACAGCACGTGCACGGGCCCCAGCGACTTTTCACGAGGTCCCAGTGGCTCGCAAATGGTCCCTGACACCTCCTCAGCAATCGCGCGGGTCCCAGAGACCTCACGCAGGGTCCCAGAGGCTCGCCAAATGGTCCCTGGCACCTCCAAAGCATGCGCACGGGCATCAGCGACTCCGCGTAGGGTTCCAGAGGCCCGCCAAACGGTCTCTGACACCTCCCCAGCGATCGTACGAGCCCCAACGACCTCGTGCAGGGTCCCAGAGGCTAGCCAAATGGTCCCTGGTCCCTCCCCGGCGCAAGCACTGGGCCCCAGCGACATCGCGTGGGGTCCCAACGGCTCGCAAATGGTCCCTGGCACATCCCCAGCGCACGAACGGGCCCCAGCGACTTCGCGCTGGGTCAAAGCGGCTTACCAAACGGTCCCTGACACCTCCCCAGCAATCGCAGAGTCCAAGCGATCCAGCATGGGGTCCCAGCGGCTCGCCAAATGGTCCCTGACACCTCCCCAGCATGCACACGGATCCCAGAGAACTCACGCAGTGTCCCAGAGGCTCGCCAAATAGTCCCTGGCACATCCCCAGTGCACGCACGGGCACCAGCGACTTCGCGTGGGGTCAAAGCAGCTCGCGAAATGGTCCCTGGCACCTTCCCAGCGCGGGGGGGCTGCGACCCCCTGCGGGGTCCGAGCGTCTCGCCAGATGGTCCCTGGCACCTCAACAGCACGCACACGGGCCCCAGCGACATCGCGTGTGGTCCCAACAGCCCGCAAATGCTCCCTGGCACATCCCCAGCGTACGCACGGGCCCCAGCGACTTCGCGCGAGGTCAAAGCGGCTTGCCAAATGGTCCCTGGAACCTCCCCAGCGCACGCATGGGGCCCAGCGACACCGCGCAGGGTCCCTGATGCTCGCCAAATGGTCCCTGGAACATCCCCAGCACACACACGGGACCCAGCAACTTCGCTCAGGCTACCAACTGCTCGCAAATGGTCCCTGGCATATCCCCAGCACGCACACGGGACCCAGCGACTTCACGTGGGGTTCCAGTGGCCCGCCAAACGGTCCCTGGCACTTCCGAGTGATCGCACGAGCCCCAGCGACCTCTCACAGGGTCCTAGAGGCTTGCCAAATGATTCCTGGAACATCACCAGCACGCACACGGGCCCCAACGACATCGCGCGCGAACCCAACTGCTAGCAAATGGTCCCTGACACCTCCCCAGCGCGCACATGGGGCCCAGCGACTTCGTGTGGAGTTCCAGCGGCTCGCCAAACTGTCCCTGGCACATCGCCAGCGAGCACATGGGGCCCAGCGACACCGCGCGGGGTCAGAACGGCTCACCAAATGTCCCCTGGCACCTCCCCAGCACACGCACGGGGCCCAGCGAATTCGCGTGGGGTTCCAGCATCCCACCAAACGGTCACTGACACCTCCCCAGCGATCGCACGAGCCCCAGCGACCTCGCGCAGGGTCCCAGAGGCTCGCCAAATGGTCCCTGGTCCCTCCCCAGCGCAAGCACTGGGCCCCAGCGACACCACGCGGGGGTCCCAACGTCTCGCAAATGGTCCCTGGCACATCCCCAGCATGCGCACGGGCCCAAGCAACTTCGCGTGGGGTTCCAGCGGCCCGCCAGACGGTCCCTGGCACCTCCCCAGCGATCACACAAACCCCAACGACCTTGCGCAGGGTCCCAGAGGCTCGCCAAATGGTCCCTGGTCCCTCCCCAGCGCAAGCACTGGGCCCCAGCGACACCACGCGGGGGGGTCTCAACGTCTCGCAAATGGTCCCTGGCACATCCCCAGCACGCACACGGGCCCCAGCGACATCGCGGCGGTGTCCCAACAGCTCGCAAATGGTCCCTGGCACATCCAGGCGAGCGCGACGGGCCCAGTGACCCCGCGTGGTGCCAGCGGCTTGCCAATGGTCCCTGGCACCTCCAAGGTGCACGATAGGGCTCAGTGACCCAGCTGGGTGCCAGCGGCTCGCCAAATGATCTCTGGCACATTCCCAGCACGCACATCGGGCCCCAGATACACCTTCCGGGGCAAATGCGGTTCAAGAAATGGTCCCTGGCACATCCCCAGCACGCCAAGACAGGCCCAAGCTACTTCAGGCGGGGTTCCAGCGGCCCACCAAACGTCCCTGACACCTCCCCAGCGATCGCACAAGCCGAACGACCTCGCGCAGGGTCCCAGAGGCTCTCCAAATGGTCCCTGGCACATCCACAGCACGCCAAGACGGGACCCAGCAACGCGTGGGGTTCCAGCGCCCGCCAAATGGTCCCTGACACCTCCCCAGCGATCGCACGATCCCCAGCGACCTAGCATAAGGTCCCAGAGGCTTGCCAAATGCTCCCTAGCACCTCCCCAGCACGCACACAGGCCCCAGCGACTTGGTGGGGTTCCAGCGGCTCGCCAAACTGTCCCTGGCACATCGCCAGCGAGCACATGGGGCCCAGCGACCCGCGCAGGGTCAGAACGGCTTTCGCCAAATGGTCCCAGACACCTCCCAGCGAAGCGCATGGGGCCCAGCGACTTCGCGTGGGGTTCCAGTGGCCCGCCAAACGGTCCCTGACACTTCCCGAGCGATCGCACGAGCCCCAGCGACCTCTCGCAGGGTCCCAGAGGTTCGCCAAATGATTCCTGGAACATCACCAGCACGCACACGGGCCCCAGCAACATCGCGCACGGTCCCAACTGCTAGCAAATGGTCCCTGACACCTCCCCAGCGCGCACATGGGGCCCCGCGACTTGTCTCAGCAGCTCGCCAAATGGTCCCTAACACCTCCCCGGCACATGCACGCGGCCCAGCGACCCCGTGCGGGGTCCCAGCGACTCGCCAAATGATCCCTGGCACATCCCCAGCCCGGACACGGGCCCCAGCGACCCCGCAATGGGCAAGAGCGGCTCAGAAATGGTTCCTGGCACATCCCCAGCACGCGCACGGGCCCCAGCGACGTCACGTGGGGTTCCAGCGGCACGCCAAACGGTCCCTGACACCTCCCCAGCGATCGCACGAATCCCAGCGACCTCGCGCACGGTCACAGAGTATAGCCAAATGATCCCTGGAACATCCCCAACAAACGCACGGGCCCCAGCGACTATGCACGGGATCCCAGCGGCTCGCCAGATGGTCCCTGGCACCTCACCAGCACGCACACTGGCCCCAGCGATTGCGGGCGGTTCCAGTGGCTCGCCAAACTGTCCCTGGCACTTCCCCAGTCCACGACGGGCGCCCAGCTACCTTTCGCGGGGAAAGCTGCTTTCGCCAACTGTTCACTGGCACCCCCCCAGCGATCGACGAGCCCCAGCGACCTTTGCGCAGAGTCCCAGATGTCAGCCAAATGGTCCCTGGCACATCCCCAGCACACACACGGGCCCCGGCGAGCCAAGACGGGGTCCCAGCGGCTCAGCAAATCGTCCCTGGCACCTGCCCAACGCTGCATGGGGCCCCAACTCCCGCGAGGGTCCAAGTGGCTCATAAAATGGTCCCTGGCTCCACCCAACATGCACACTGGCCCCAGCGACTTGCAGGCGGTTCTAGCGGCTCGCCAAAGTGTTCCTGGCACTTACCCAGCGCACGCACGGGCCCCAGCGACTTCGCGTGGGTTTCAGCGGACCGCAAAATGGTCCCTGACACCTCCCCAGTGATCACAGACGACCTCTCACGCAGGGTCCCAGAGCTCGCCAAATGGTCCCTGGCACATCCCCAGCACACGCACATGCCCCAGCAACTTCGCGTGGAGTCCCAGTGGCTTGCCAAAAGGTCCCTGGCACCACCCCAGCACGCACATGGGCCCCAGCGACTTCGCGTGGGATCCCAGAGGTTCGCCAAATGGTCCCTGGCACATCCCCAGCACATGCACGGGCCCAGTGACTTCGCTGGGTCAAAGCGCTTGCCAAACGGTCCCTGACACCTCCCAGCGATCAAGACGAGCCCCAGCGACCTTGCGCAGGGTCCCAGATGCTCGCCAAATGGTCCCTGGCACATCCCCAGCACACACACGGGCCCCGGCGACCAGACGGGGTCCCAGCGCTCAGCAAATCGTCCCTGGCACCTGCCCAACGCGCATGGGGGCCCAGCGACCCTTCGGGGTCCGAGTGGCTCTAAAAATGGTCCCTGGCTCCTACCCATCATGCACACTGGCCCCAGCGACTTCGTGTGCGGTTCCAGCGCTCGCCAAAGTGTTCCTGGCACTTACCCAGAGCCAAGGCACGGACCAGCGACTTCACACGGGTCCCAGCAGCTTCGCAAATGGTTCCTGACACATCCCTAGCAGCGGACGGACCCCAGCGATGCGGGTCCCAGCGGTTTGCCAAATGGTCCCTGGCACCTCACCAGCATGCGACAGGCACCAGCGACCTCGGCGGGTCCCAACGGGCTCATCAAATGGTCCCTGGCTCCTACCCAGCACACGCACCGGGCCTAGCAACCCGCCGCAGGTGTCCCAGCGTTTGCAAATGTTCACTGGCACTTCCCAGCGGACGCCCAGCTTAATTCGCGTTGGTCCCAGCTGCCTGCAAATGGTATATGGCCCCTCCCAAGTGTCGCAAGACGGGCACAGCGACCGCCGGGGTCCCAGCTGCCGTAAATAATCCCTGGCACCTCCCCAGCACATACAGGGGCCCAGCGACACCGCGCTGGGTCCCAGCGGCTTCATAAATGGTCCCTGGCCCCTACCCAGCGAGCACACTGGGACCAGCGACCCAGCGCGGGGTAACAGCGGCTCGCCAAATGGTCCCTGGCCCCTCCCCAGTGTGCACACTGGGACCAGCGACCCAGCGCAGGGTAACAGCGGCTCGCCAAATAATCCCTGGCACCTCCCCAGCACGCACACAGGATCCAGAGACCCGCGCTGGGTCCGAGGCTCTCTCAAATGGTCCCTGGCACCTTCCCAGTGCGTGCATGGGGCCCCAGCGACATGCAGGGGTCCCAGCGGCTGTAAATGGTCCCTGGCCCCTCCCAAGCGGGCGCACACTGGGACCTGCTCTCCAAATGGTTCCTGACACATCCCCAACGCAGCAGACGGGCCCCAGCGACTTTGCGCGTGGGTCCTAACAAGCTTCCCAAATGGTCCCTGGCACCTCCCTAGCACACATCGGCCCCAGAGACCCCGCTTGTCGGGATCCATGCGGCTCGCCAAACGATCCCGACACCTCCCAGCGATCGGACGGGCCACAGCGACTTCGCGCGGGGTAAAGCGGCTTGCCAAATGGTCCCTGGCACCTCCCAGCATGCAAGACGGGCCCAGCGACCCGGCATGGGGTCCGAGGGTGGCGCCAAATGGTCTTGGCACCTCCCCAGCATACGCATCGGGCCCAGCGCAAGACAGGGTCCCAGCCGACTCGGCAAATCGTCCCTGACACATCCCCAGCGCAGTGGGCCGGGCCCCAGCGACAAGACGCGGGTCCTAGCGGCTTCCCCAAATGGGACCCTTGGCGAGGTCACTGCGGCTCGCTTGATACCTGGGGATGTGTCAGGGATTTATGAAGCAGTTGGGACTGCGATGTCGATGGGGCCGCTGGGAGGGGGAGGTGGGAGGACCATTTTGCCAGCATCTCGTCCCCGCGATGTTTCTGGGCCTCCTTGTAACGCACTGGTAGGTGCCAGGGATCATTTGGCAGTCATGGCACCCTGCTGTGTTCTGGTACCAGTGCACGCACTGGAGATGGGCCAGGGACCATTTGGTGAGCTGCTGGGACCCCACATAAAAGTCGCTGGGGCACGTGTGTGCGTGCTGTTGAGGTGCCAGTGACCATCTGGTGAGACGCTCTGACCCCACACGAAGTTGCTGGGGCACATGCGTGCGCTGGGGAGGTGCCAGGGACCATTTGGTGAGCCGCTTTGACTTCTCGAAGTCGTTGGGACCCGGCTTGAACTGGGGATGTGCCAGGGACCATTTGGCGGGCTGTTGGGACCACGCGCGATGTCGCTGGGTCCCGTGGTGCGTGTTGTTGAGGTGCAAGGGACCATCTGGCGAGATGCTTGGACCCCGCTGGGTCGCCACGCATACGCGCTGGGGAGGTTCCAGGGGCCATTTCAGAAGCCGCTTTGACCCCGCACAAAGTCGCTGGGCCAGTGTGCTCTGGAGAGGGGCCAGGGACCATTTGGCGAGCCGCTGGGGACCCCACATCTGTTTAAGTCGCCAGGCCCGGTGCTGGGGATGCCAGGGACCATTTGGAGCAGTTGAGACCGCCACATGTCGAGGGGGCACTGCGTATGCTGGGGATGTTCCAGGGGACCATTTGGCGATCCTCTGGGACCCTGCGCGAGGTCACTGCGGCTCGCTCGATACCTGGGATGGTCAGGGACCATTTATGAAGCAGTTGGGACCCCGCTACGATGTCGCTGGGGCCCGTGGCGCTGCATTGGGGGTGTGAGGGACCATTTTGCCAGCCTCGGTCCCCTGGGTTTCTGGGCCCGTGCACGGGCTGGTTAGGTGCCAGGGATCATTTACAGTCGCTGGCACCCCGCATGGGTTGCTGGTCCCAGTGCGCGCGCTGAGTCCCAGGGACCATTTGGGAGATGGGCCATGGGACCATGGGGCCTGTGAACCTGTTGAAGTGCCTGGGACCCCACATGAAGTCGCTGGGGCCTGTGAATTAGTGCTGTTGAAGTGCCAGTGACCATCTGGTGAGACGCTTCTGACCCCACACGAAGTCGCTGGGGCCCGTTAGTGTGGATGCCAGGGACCATTTGTGATCCGTTGGGACCCCACGCCGATGTCGCTGGGGCCTAGTGGTTGCACTGAGAGGGACCAGGGACCATTTGGTGAGCATCTGGTACCCTGCGCTAGTTTGTTGGGGCTCGCGACATTCTGGGAGGTGCCAGGGACCGTTGGCTGGGCCGCTGGAACCCCACGGAAAGTTGTTGGCCGTGCACATCCTGGGGATGTGCATGGGACCATTTGGCGAGCCTCTGGAACCCTGCGCGAGGTCGTTGGGGCTTCAGCGATCGCTGGGGATGTGTCAGGAACCATCGGCGCAGCAGTTGGGACCGAGCACCATGTTGCTGAGGCCCCCTGTGTGTGCTGCGGATGTTCCAGGGACCATTTGGCGAGCCTCTGGGACCCTGCGCCGAGGTCACCGCGGCTCGCTCGGATACCTGGGGATGTGTCAGGGACCATTTATGAAGCAGTTGGGACCCCGCGATGTCGATGGGGCCCGTGCGGCTGGGGAGGTGCGAGGGACCATTTTGCCAGCATCTCGTCCCCCTGGTTTCTGGGCCTCCTTGCACGCACTGGGTAGGTGCCAGGGATCATTTGGCGAGTTGTTGGCACCGCCGCTGGTCGCTGGTCCCAGTGCACGACTGGAGATGGGCCAGGGACCATTTGGTGAGCTCCTGGGACCCCACATAAAGTCGCTGGGGCACGTGTGCGTGCTGTTGAGGTGCCAGTGACCATCTGGTGAGACTTCTGACCCCACACGGTTGCTGGGCGCATGCGCGCGCTGGGAGGTGCCAGGGACCATTTGGTGAGCCGCTTTGACCTCTCGCGAAGTCGTTGGGGCCCGTGCTTGAAATGGGGATGTGCCAGGGACCATTTGCGGGCCGTTGGGACCACAAGCGATGTCGCTGGGTCCCGTGTGCGTGTTGTTGAGGTGCAAGGGACAATCTGGCGAGATGCTTGGACCCCCCGCTGATCGATAAACGGCACGCTGGCGCTGGGGAGGTTCCAGGGGCCATTTGGCGAGCCGCTGGGACCCCACACGAAGTCGCTGTGGCCCGTGTGCGTGCTGGGGATGTGCCAGGGACCATTTGTGAGCAGTTGAGACTGCGCGCGATGTCGCTGGGGCACGTGTGTATGCTGGGGATGTTCCAGGGACCATTTGGCGATCCTCTGGGACCCTGTGCGAGGTCACTGCGGCTCGTTCGATACCTGGGGATGTGTCAGGGACCATTTGCGAAGTCGCTGGGGCCCGTTGCTGTCGCTGGGGATGTGCCAGGGACCATTTGCGAGCAGTTGGGACCCCGCGATGTCGCTGGGGCCCGCTTTACGCATTGGGGGGTGTGAGGACCATTTTGCCAGCCTCTCGGTCCCCGCGCGGTGTTTCTGGGCCCCGTGCACGCGCTGGTTAGCTGCCAGGGATCATTTGGCGAATCGCTGGCACCCCGCGCTGGGTTGCTGGTCCCAGTGCGCGCGCTGGAGATGGGCCAGGGACCATTTGGCGAACCGCTGGGACCCCACACGAAGTCGCTGGGGCCTGTGTGCGTGCTGTTGAAGTGCCAGTGACCATCTGGTGAGACGCTCTGACCCCACACGAAGTCGCTGGGGCACATGCATGCGCTGGGGATGTGCCAGGGACCATTTGTGGGCCGCTGGAACCCCACACGAAGTCGCTGGGGCCCGTGTGTGCGGGATGTGCCAGGGACCATTTGTGATCCGTTGGGACCCCACGCGATGTCGCTGGGGCCTAGTGGTTGCACTGGAGAGGGACCAGGGACCATTTGGTGAGCATCTGGTACCCTGCGCTAGTTTGTTGGGGCTCGTGGCGATCTCTGGGAGGTGCCAGGGACCGCTTTGGGTCGCTGGAACCCCACGGAGTTGTTGGCCCGTGCACATCCTGGGGATGCATGGGACCATTTGGCAGCCTCTGGAACCCCGCGCTGAGGTCGTTGGGGCTTGTGCGATCGCTGGGGATGTGTCAGGAACCATTTTGCAGCAGTTGGGACCGAGCACGATGTTGCTGAGGCCCCTGTGTGTGCTGGGGATGTTCCAGGGACCATTTGGCGAGCCTCTGGGACCCTGCGCAAGTTCGCTGGGGTTCGTGCAATCGCTGGGGAGGTGCCAGGGACCATTTTGCGAGCCGCTCGGTCCCCGCGCAGGGTCGCTGGGCCCCATGTGCGCGCTGGGGAAGTGCCAGGGACCATTTGCGAGCAGTTGGGACCCCGCGCGTTATCACTGGGGCCCATGCGCGTGCTGGGGATGTGTCAGGAACCATTTGGTGTGACGCTGGGACCCCGCATGGGGTCGCTGGTGCCCGTGCACACTTTGGGTAGGTTCCAGGGACCTTTTGGCGAGCCGGTGGGACTCAACGCCTTGTCGCTGGGGTCCGTGTGCGCGCTGGGGATGTGGCAGGGACCATTTGCGAGTTGCTGGGACCCCGCGTGAAGTCGCTGTGGCCCGTGCCCGCGCTGTGGATGTGCCAGGGGCCATTTGGCGAGCCGCTTGGATCCCGCACTGGGTCTCTGGGGCCCGTGTGTGTGCTGGGGAGGTGCCAGGGACTATTTGGCAAGCCGCAGGGACTCCGCGCGGGGTCTCTGGGCCCCGTGCACGCGCTGGGGAGGTGCCAGGGATCATTTGCCGAGCCGCTGGCACCCCGCTCTGGTCGCTGGTCCCAGTGCGCGCTCCAGAGAGGGGCCAGGGACCATTTGGCGAGCCGCTGGTACCCCAAACGAAGTCGCTGGGGCTCGTGTGCGTGCTGGGGATGTGCCAGAGACCATTTGGAGAGCCGCTTGGATCCCGCACTGGGTCTCTGGGGCCCGTGTGTGTGCTGGGGAGGTGCTAGGGACCATTTGGCAAGTTGCTAGGACCACGCGCTAACTCGCTGGGGCCCGTGCACATGCTGTGGATGTGACAGGGACCATTTTGTGAGCCGCTTGGATCCTTGGGGTCTCTGGGGCCCGTGTGTGTGCTGGGGAGGTGCCAGGGACCATTTCGCGGACCCCTGGCTCCCTGCGCGGGGTCGCTGGGGCCCGTGTGCGTGCTGGGGAGGTGCCAAGGAGCATTTGGCGAGCCGCTCGGATCACACGCTGGGTCTCTGGGGCCCGTGTGTGTGCTGGGGAGGTGCCAGGGACTATTTGGCAAGCCGCAGGGACTCCGCGCGGGGTCTCTGGGCCCCATGCACGCGCTGGGGAGGTGCCAGGGATCATTTGCCGAGCCGTTGGCACCCCGCTCTGGTCACTGGTCCCAGTGCGCGCTCCAGAGAGGGGCCAGGGACCATTTGGCTAGTCGCTGGTACCCTGCGCGCAGTTGCTGCGGCTCGTGCGATCGCTGGGGATGTGTCAGGGACCGTTTGGCGGGCCGCAGGAACCGCACGCAAAGTCGCTTTGGCCCGTGCGCGTGCTGGGGAGGTGTCAGGGACCATTTGTGAGTAGTTGAGACCGCGCGTGATGTCGCTTGGGCCCGTGTGCATGCTGGGGATGTTCCAGGGACCATTTGGCGATCCTCTGGGACCCTGCGCGAGGTCGCTGCGGCTCGTTCGATACTTAGGGATGTGTCAGGGACCATTTGCGAGCAGTTGGGACCCCGCGCGATGTCGATGGGGCCCGTGCGCGTGCTGGGGAGGTGCGAGGGACCATTTTGCCAGCATCTCGGTCCCCGCGCGGTGTTTCTGGGCCTCCTTGCACGCACTGGGTAGGTGCCAGGGATCATTTGGCGAGTTGCTGGCACCCCGCGCTGGGTCGCTGGTCCCAGTGCACGCACTGGAGATGGGCCAGGGACCATTTGGTGAGCTCCTGGGACCCCACATAAAGTCGCTGGGGCACGTGTGCGTGCTGTTGAGGTGCCAGTGACCATCTGGTGAGACGCTCTGACCCCACACGAAGTTGCTGGGGCACATGCATGCGCTGGGGAGGTGCCAGGGACCATTTGGTGAGCCGCTTTGACCTCTCGCGAAGTCGTTGGGGCCCGTGCTTGAACTGGGGATGTGCCAGGGACCATTTGCGGGCCGTTGGGACCACACGCGATGTCGCTGGGTCCCGTGTGCGTGTTGTTGAGGTGCAAGGGACAATCTGGCGAGATGCTTGGACCCCGCGCGTGGTCGCTTGGCCGCATACGCGCTGGGGAGGTTCCAGGGGCCATTTGGCGAGCCGCTGGGACCCCACACGAAGTCGCTGTGGCCCGTGTGCATGCTGGGGATGTGCCAGGGACCATTTGTGAGCAGTTGAGACTGCGCGCGATGTCGCTGGGGCACGTGTGTATGCTGGGGATGTTCCAGGGACCATTTGGCGATCCTCTGGGACCCTGTGCGAGGTCACTGCGGCTCGTTCGATACCTGGGGATGTGTCAGGGACCATTTGCGAAGTCGCTGGGGCCCGTTGCGGTCGCTGGGGATGTGCCAGGGACCATTTGCGAGCAGTTGGGACCCCGCGCGATGTCGCTGGGGCCCGTGCGTGCATTGGGGGGGTGTGAGGGACCATTTTGCCAGCCTCTCGGTCCCCGCGCGGTGTTTCTGGGCCCCGTGCACGCGCTGGTTAGGTGCCAGGGATCATTTGGCGAGTCGCTGGCACCCCGCGCTGGGTTGCTGGTCCCAGTGCGCGCGCTGGAGATGGGCCAGGGACCATTTGGCGAACCGCTGGGACCCCACACGAAGTCGCTGGGGCCTGTGTGCGTGCTGTTGAAGTGCCAGTGACCATCTGGTGAGACGCTCTGACCCCACACGAAGTCGCTGGGGCACATGCATGCGCTGGGGATGTGCCAGGGACCATTTGCGGGCCGTTGGGACCACGCGATGTCGCTGGGTCCTGCAAAGCGTGCTGTTGAGGTGCAAGGGACCATCTGGCGAGATGCTCGGACCCCACACAGGGTCGCTTGGTCCCATACGTGCGCTGGGGAGGTTCCAGGGACCATTCCGTGAGCCGCTTTGACACCGCGCGAAGTCGCTGGGGCCCGTGTGCACGCTGGTGAGGTTCCAGGGACCATTCGGCGAGACGCTTTGACCCCACACGAAGTCGCTGGGGCTTGTGCGATCGCTGGGGAGGTGTCAGGGACTGTTTGGCGAGCGTTGTAACCCCACAAGAAGTCGCTGGGGCCTGTGGCGTGCTGGGGAGGTGCCAGGGACCATTTGCGAGCCACTCTTGCCCCACGCGAGGTCTCTGGGCCCGTGCACTTTGCTGGGGAGATGCCAGGGATTGTTTATTCGCTGGAACCCCACTCAAGTCGCCGGGCCCGTGCGCATGCTGGTGAGGTGTCAGGGACCATTTTTGAGCAGTTGAGTCCGTGCGCGAAGTCGCTGGGGCCCGTGTGCATGCTGGGGATGTTCCAGTTACCATTTGGCGATCCTCTGGGACCCTGCGCGAGGTCGCTGCGGCTCGTTCGATCGCTGGGGATGTGTCAGGGACCATTTGCGAAGTCGCTGGGGCCCGTTGCAGGCGCTGGGGATGTGCCAGGGACCATTTGCGAGCAGTTGGGACCCCGCACGATGTCGCTGGGGCCCGTGCGCGTGCTGGGGAGGTGCGGGGGACCATTTTGCCAGCCTCTCGGTCCCCGCGCGGGGTTTCTGGGCCCCGTGCACGCGCTGGGTAGGTGCCAGGGATCATTTGGCGAGTCGCTGGCACCCCGCGCTGGGTTGCTGGTCCCAGTGCGCGTGCTGGAGATGGGCCAGGGACCATTTGGCGAACCGCTGGGACCCCACACGAAGTCGCTGGGGCCTGTGTGCGTGCTGTTGAAGTGCCAGTGACCATCTGGTGAGACGCTCTGACCCCACACGAAGTCGCTGGGGCACATGCATGCGCTGGGGATGTGCCAGGGACCATTTGCGGGCCGTTGGGACCACGCGCGATGTCGCTGGGTCCCGTGTGCGTGCTGTTGAGGTGCAAGGGACCATCTGGCGAGATGCTCGGACCCCACACAGGGTCGCTTGGTCCCATACGTGCGCTGGGGAGGTTCCAGGGACCATTCCGTGAGCCGCTTTGACACCGCGCGAAGTCGCTGGGGCCCGTGTGCACGCTGGTGAGGTTCCAGGGACCATTCGGCGAGACGCTTTGACCCCACACGAAGTCGCTGGGGCTTGTGCGATCGCTGGGGAGGTGTCAGGGACTGTTTGGCGAGCCGTTGTAACCCCACAAGAAGTCGCTGGGGCCTGTGCGCGTGCTGGGGAGGTGCCAGGGACCATTTCGCGAGCCACTCTTGCCCCACGCGAGGTCTCTGGGCCCCGTGCACGCGCTGGGGAGATGCCAGGGATTGTTTGGCGGGCCGCTGGAACCCCACTCGAAGTCGCTCGGGCCCGTGCGCATGCTGGTGAGGTGTCAGGGACCATTTTTGAGCAGTTGAGTCCGTGCGCGAAGTCGCTGGGGCCCGTGTGCATGCTGGGGATGTTCCAGTTACCATTTGGCGATCCTCTGGGACCCTGCGCGAGGTCGCTGCGGCTCGTTCGATCGCTGGGGATGTGTCAGGGACCATTTGCGAGACACTGGGACCCAGCGCAAAGTTGCTGGGGCCCGTGCGCGCTCTGTGGATGTGCCAGGGACCATTTGGCAAGCCGCTTGGACCCCGCGTGGGGTCTCTGGGTCCCGTGTTTGTGCTGGGGAGGTGCCAGGGACCATTTGGCTAGCCGCTGGGACCCTGCGCGAAGTCTCTGTGGTCCGTGCACGTGCAGGGGATGTGTCAGGAACCATTTGGTGTGACCCTGGGACCCCGCATGGGGTCGCTGGTGCCCGTGCACACTTTGGGTAGGTTCCAGGGACCTTTTGGCGAGCCGCTGGGGCTCCAGGCGGGGTCGCTGGGGTCCGTGCGCATGCTGGTGAGGTGCCAGGGACAGTTTGACGATCCGCTGGAACCCCACATGAAGTCGCTGGGCCCCATGCGCGCGCTGGGGAGGTGTCAGGGACCATTTCGCGAGCCGCTCTTGCCCCGCGTGGGGTCTCTGGGGCCCGTGTGCGTGCTGGGGATGTGCCAGGGACCATTTGCGAACTGCTGGGACTCCGCGTGAAGTCGCTGTGGCCCGTGCCCACGCTGTGGATGTGCCAGGGACCATTTGGCGAGCCGCTTGGATCCCGCACTGGGTCTCTGGGGCCCGTGTGTGTGCTGGGGAGGTGCCAGGGACTATTTGGCAAGCCGCAGGA